>JARQZK010003763.1:0-161461 GCA_030704885.1 Cynegetis impunctata
AAACGATGTACCATACTATTGAAAGCTGCCATTTTGTTTTGGAACGGATGTTATGATGTAATATGTATGATGACGTTATCAGTGTGTGATGGTTTGCGAAATATTGAAAAGTTTTGTTTGTTATCCAATTTTGTTATTTTCAAATCCAAATATATTCCAATAAGAAGTTTCATTTTGAATAGCCCGATGTTTAGGCAGCTGTCAATTTTAAAGCTGTCATCTTTTGACATTTGACAAGCAAAAACTTTGCCATTACTAAAAATGGTACGATACACGCTTCAGCAACGCATTAAAATTATTAAAATTCACTACAAAAATGGTGAAAATTTTGCAGTCACAGTTCGCAAAACTAAAGAATTTTTTGATCATCGTGAAACAACTTCTCGCCCGGCAATAGTGAAACTGGTGAAAAAATTTGAGCAGTTGGGACAAGTTAGTGATGTGAAGAATCGAAACCGTGTGCGTCGCTCAAGAACAATTGAGAATATTGCTGCTGTAGCCCGTAGTGTTGAAGAAACCCCAGGTTTATCGATTCCCCGTCGATCTTTGGAATTAGACATTCCACAAACGACATTACACCGTATTTTGCATAAAGACTCAAGTCTTAAGGCTTTCAAAATTCAGTTAACACAGGAACTCAAGCCAGACGATCACCACAAACGTCGTATCTTCGCTGATTGGGTCCATCAAATGCATCAAAATGATCCGGAGTTTCATCGAAAAATTATCTTAAGTGATGAGGCCCATTTTCACCTCGGAGGTTACGTTAATAAGCAAAATAGCCGCATTTGGGGATCAGAAAATCCTAGAATGATTGTTGAAAAGCCTCTATATCCGCAACGTGTCACTGTTTGGTGTGGTTTTTGGGCTGGCGGTGTGATTGGACCCTACTTTTTCGAAAATGAAGCTGGTGCAACCGTTACGGTGAATGGATGGCGTTACCGAGCTATGATTAATGATCTCTTATAGCCGGAATTGGAAGATATTGATGTAGACGAAATTTATTTTCAGCAAGACGGCGCAACGTGCCACACAAGCAACGAAACAATCGCAATTTTGCAAGAAAATTTTCCTAACCGTGTTATATCGCTAAGAGGTGATCAAAATTGGCCACCGAGATCTTGTGATTTAACACCTTTAGACTTTTTTCTTTGGGGCCACGTGAAAGATAAGGTCTATGCCAATGCTCCACAATCGATTCAGGATCTCAAAGATGGAATTCGTGAAGTTATCGAGGACATACATCCGCAAATGTGCGAATTGGTCATGGAAAATTTCATGAAAAGGATATGGTGCTGCAAGCGTAACCATGGCGGACATTTGGCTGGTATCGTTTTCAAATATTAATGGCATATCTTCCTCTTTCTAATGAAATAAACATTCATCGATTTCTTGATCAAAATGTAACCTTTTATTGGAAAACCGTTTAGTTAATTGAGTGATCTTTTTCCATCTCTGAAGTGAATTTTTTTTAGGGTGTAGAGAGTTAATGAATGTTTGAAAGCAGTCGAGTTGCCTAAGAGTACCAGAGAAACAATTTATTATTTGTAACTATTCTTCTATTTACCATTTTTACACCATTTGTCATCTACTTATTTCTTATATTCTATATAACGGAGAAATATTTATTTAGTTTGCGTTTATCATCTAAAGAAGGTGAAGTTTCACCGGAACGTTCATCATGCCTATTTTATTTAATAAATGTGTAAATTGTTTATATAAACCATTGCTTTGATATATCAATCAAAGTTTCTTGACGGATAAGAAATAAGAAATTTCAAAATTCATCTATTTTCTCCTTTGGGTCTATTGTAATTTATGAGATTTCAAATGAAATTATTATTACATTATTGACCGATGCTACCGAATCTAAAGTAACTATTTCTTTGACATTAAATAATACAGCTCATGATACCCTGAAAGTCCATTCTAAATATTGGTGAAAGAATAATTTAAATCGTATAAATAGTTTCAGAAATGACTTTACACATTTTACCTGTTTATAATATTAGTATAGTTAAAGATATTCTTACGAGAGTTTTCATTGGTAATTTCTCCGTCCTTAAACACCTTATTTTAAATTGCATCTATTGTTTATGGTTTTCCAGTAATTTTCTTCATCTAGCTAATCTTTAATTTGCTAATAAATTTTACAATTCTTTATATGCGGTCTTGAAACTTTCATATAGTAATTTCGAATCCATCAAGCCTTCACTCATATTTTCAATCGCTGTCTGAAGAAGTAATATGTTTTCGATCTTGTGAATACACTAGCAGGTACATTTAACTTAATAATATTGATTTATTTCACATGAATTCAGTCGTACAATGGAAAAGCGCATTACAAATTATAGCTTATTTTAAACAAAAGATTTTTCAATTTAATTTCACCAAACTATATGAAAGTATTTGGTAGAATATTGTAGAAGTGTATGGGTAATGATGTGCTCCAGAGTCCTAATGTACAACAAAATTTAATTATCGACCTAGAATACCTGATAATCATGAAAGGATTTGTATTTAACTTCATTTGAAAATGTCCAAAAATACATTATTTTTTTACTAGCCTCCATATTTTTAACAGCTCAAAATATATTTACATATATGTGTATATATATATATATATATAAATATTTATATATATATATATATATATATATATGTATATATATATATATATATATATATATATATAATATATATAGATATATATATATATATATATATATATATATATATATATATATATGATGTCCACGGAAGGTGGCTCGAGCTAATATATTTTTTATTTTCGAAAATAATGGAATGAAAGTTGGAGGATCTGTTTAATGCATAGAACTGCTTTTTTCGACAATTCTCTCAACTTCATCCAAATGTACCATGTGTAGTGACATGAACTTTCGATTTTTAAATGGTACACCTGGTATATTTCCTGTTTTTTAACTCCATGTGACATTTAGAATACAACCATGTATCATTTGTTACTGTTTGTTTTGATCTCAATAAGATTCTTCATTTAAAGAAAGTTCTGACATTATGGTATTTTCAGTTTTTCATCGTCAGTTTTCTTACAACCTAATAGGGTGCGGTATCAAATTAGTCGAAGAGGATCGGTAGCCCAGCGGTAAGGTGTATCGCCTATAAACCGAGGATCCTGTGTTCGAGTAACACCTTGCTCTTGGGTGTTGTATATGTATGAAATTTAGTGGTTGTAAAATTTGATTTGTTGGGTGATGACTTAGATTCAAGCCCATAGGCCGCTCGGAAACGACGTAAACTGTAGGTTCGTTAAAGAAAATTGACATAATCGTAATGAAACGATCTTTTTTTCTATCCCCACGAGCCACCATGTTGCCATTTAAAAAAAAATAGTAATAATATTTTTAAAATCAAACGTCACATAGCTGAAACATCAAACGTCATGATAGATGAAACATTTTGATCGAAAACAGTAAAGTTGTATTATTACAAACATTTTAGGACTGAAATTAATTAATTGAACGTATCCATCGAATTCTAGAATAAAAATTAATTTGGAAAAAAAAATACAAAAACGGTTGCAAACAGTACCTATGTAACAAATGATACATGGTTGTTTTCTAAATGTCAGATGAAGACAAAAAAATATATATCGGGTGTCTCTGTCGTATCGAAAATTTATGTCACTTCCGGTGAATCTGGAATTTGCAGTTGAGTTGCGTGTCAAAGAATGCAGTTTTATGCTTTAAACAGATATTTCAAATTTATTATTTTAAAATTAATAAAAAAGTTATAGGGACACCTTCCGTGATCACAGAGTAAAATTGTATATATATATATATATATATATATATATATATATATATATATATATATATATATATATATATACGAAATGTCCGATAATCCATAAATGAAAACATATCAAACAAGGAGTACAAACAGCAGTAACTGGAAGCTACTACAAACATAATTAAATTAGTCTCACTTGTATATTAAGGTTATGTATTCATTCTATTGTTGAATGTAAGCCGATGGAATACTGATTGATTGTGTAGTACACGGAATATTCAGTAAAACGCTCTTAATGCACACATATCTCTAGGAAATCTGTCTGGGTCAATTCGACTATTGACCGACTGACAGAATGACCGTTATCCAGAAGAAAGATAATACCATGAGATGAAAGAACGATCCTGGTAGCTTTGAATTTGAAATAGATAATATACTATTATAGATCGAAATTCATGATTTGCAAGTAGTTGACTTAATAAGTATGCCGCGTATAAAAAATTTGCTGATTTACAGTTTGAATGCATATCTAATACTTTGTTTTGCTGCAGTCAGTAGAGACGTGGATATTATTTGATATTTTCTTATCCTACAGACATAGTGAACTATAAAATAAAAATTTTTTATTAATTAATAGTTGTATTCTGATTCAATAGAATATAATTTGTAGAATCAGGTGAGGATTTTGAAATAATTAATTGTAACAAACAGTTATTTATCCCTTTGTTTTGTGAACTGAACATATGTTTCGACGTTTTGTTCTCTTATTTTGATGAAATAGTTTTATCTATTATTCATCTCATCTAAGCTATGGAGTAGAAACCTATACTTCTAAAGCTCTATATTTATAACCACGTACATATATACATGATCGACTAAAAACAAAACTGTGTGCTTCGCTGGCGATAGTAATCTAATTACATCGATAAATAGTGACATTAGGATAATTTCTAACTGGGCATCTGATACTTTAGAGATTTTAATGCCAATAACCAAGAGGCCTTTAAGTGCATCTTCATCTGACCATCAACCTGTAGCGCAAGCTTAGTCGATAAATAGTGACCTTAGGATAATTTCTACCTGGGCATCTGATACTTTAGAGATTTTAATGCCAATAACCAAGAGGCCTTTAAGTGCATCTTCATCTGACCATCAACCTGTAGCGCAAGCTAAGTCGATAAATAGTGACCTTAGGATAATTTCTACCTGGGCATCTGATACTTTAGAGATTTTAATGCCAATAACCAAGAGGCCTTTAAGTGCGCATCTTCATCTGACCATCAACCTGTAGCGCAAGCTAAGTCGATAAATAGTGACTTTATGATAATTTTTACCTGGGCATCTGATACTTTAGAGATTTTAATGCCAATAACCAAGAGGCCTTTAAGTGCATCTTCATCTGACCATCAACCTGTAGCGCAAGCTAAGTCGATAAATAGTGACCTTAGGATAATTTCTACCTGGGCATCTGATACTTCAGAGATTTTAATGCCAATAACCAAGAGGCCTTTAAGTGCATCTTTATCTGACCATCAACCTGTAGCGCAAGCTAAGTCGATAAATAGTGACCTTAGGATAATTTCTACCTGGGCATCTGATACTTTAGAGATTTTAATGCCAATAACCAAGAGGCCTTTAAGTGCGCATCTTCATCTGACCATCAACCTGTAGCGCAAGCTAAGTCGATAAATAGTGACTTTAGGATAATTTCTACCTGGGCATCTGATACTTTAGAGATTTTAATGCCAATAACCAAGAGGCCTTTAAGTGCATCTTCATGTGACCATCAACCTGTAGCGCAAGCTAAGTCGATAAATAGTGACATTAAGATAATTTCTACCTGGGCATCTGATACTTTTAGAGATTTTAATGCCAATAAGACACAAGTAACCAGGTTTTTATGGAACATTTACCTATCTCATGGATCCTGAGTTATTATCGGAGAATAAAATTATCAAGCCAACCAATAAACTGCATCTTCTAGTAGTCGGCATTATCTATAACCTAAAATGGAACGAATCCGTTTCCAACATTGCCAAGCTAGCTGCATTCAAGCCTAGTTATTTTTCATATTACATAGAGTGAACAGAGAAAATTCTTCAATAATTAATGAAGAACTCTTCATGGGAGCTGATTATATGTATTCCGCAACGCGAAATCTGCATTCCCAACATCAGAGTTTCATTGTTCTCCAATAAAAATCGCGACTGAACCACAATATGGATAAATCCATAGTGCCCTCCGGAATGAATTATTGGAAACCAACAATTCACGGTTAAGATCAAAAATGCTGAATCCCGTCGAGAGAACGAATACTTCCTGATATGAAGATATCTACTCTGCTACAGTGGCATATGTGATTCCAGAGCACACTAATACATAAAGTGTTTTAAACCCGGGAAATACTCACGAGAGCACGCTCCGTAAATAGTTGTTGCGATATTCGCAATATTCAACAATCAATTAATGATACTAGAAAAAAAAGTGTTTGATTTTAATGGTTATTATATTTGACTCTATGACGCTGAAAAATATACAAATTGAGATTATTCAATTTCATATACCTGTTACATAAAGAAAATTTTTCAATAATTTAAAAATTATCAGACAACTTTCGAAGTTTATGTATTCCGCGACAGAATTCGCATTTTTTGTTATCCATGTGATTCAGTCGCGATTTTTTTTTTTTTTTAAAGAGGTGGGACGTGTGCCCTCTCACACGCGCCCGACCTCCGTACAATTTTAGCTTCGTCAACGTGGACATTTAGCCATCAATTTACTATAATGAGGGGAACCACTTAAATCCGGACGCATACAAACACTCAGGAACACGGTGGGAATCGAACCCACCAACTCCGTCAACGAAGACGGCATAGCGTTACCTATACCGCTCAGCCACGGACCCTCCCCGCGATTTGTATTAGGGAACAATTAGAAATATTTTTATTCACTAGGAGTCAAATAAGCTGCTCTGAAGAGATCTATTAATATCAAAACAGCTGTATGCAGATTTTGAGTCGGGGTAACTTGACATTTCGTATAATTCACTGTTTGAATTTGAATGCAAAATACTCGCCGCGGAATACATATAACCAGCTCTCTTGATAAGTTGATTGATAATTTTTAAATAGTTGTAGAATTTTACTAGTTCACTTTATATAATATATGAAATTGACTATAGTAAACTTTTATATTTTTCACTAGTTTCTTCTCTTGCTAAAAAACTCTTTAGTCGAAGCAGCCGTTGCTACTCCATAAGGCTCAATTGTATCCAGCATTATAATACTGCTATCATGCTTGGAATTCTGCACTTATACAGTCCTTGCACCTACTTGCATCAGTTCAAAAAAGGGCTGTGGGGCTGATAAACTATCTGGTATTATCACTCGAACATCGGAGAAAGGATACCGACTTATGTCTCTTTTAAAAATATTATCAGGGCTTATGTTTTACAGTCATTACAGCCATTATTCTACCAGAAGCATAACCCAGTCGTCGTATAAAGTATGCCGATAGGACACACCAATTTAGCGTGCATTTTCTAACAACCAGAACATCAATTTATCAGAAATCGTTTCTAAACCAAACCGTATATTTATGAGAAACTCAGAAATATTTATATACATAATAAAGCTTTACTGAAATCATCTCGGGACGGTTGGGACTCTTCATGAGATATCGATTTTCCTGAGTTGATCATGAAGAATATGAATCGGTCTCAAACGTTAAGAGATATTGAACACCAACAATTGTTTAAACGATGCCAAATACGCTAGAATATATGAAGGTTTTTCAATATCAAGGAAGTCAATGTTCAAGTAGTGAGATAGCTACTTTCGAGACAATTATTTAAAACGCTTATAACACGAAGGGGCTTAGTAAACATTTTTCACACACGCACACACACACACACACACACACACACACACACACACACACACATATATATATATATATATATATATATATATATATATATATATATTATAAAACAAAGATCATGAGTACAAAAGATATCCAGGTAACTGTTAACGACCATCCCCTAGAAGTTGTCTCGGAATATGTTTACTTAGGCCACAAAATTCAACTTGGCAAAGAAAATCAATCTTCCGGAATCATAAGAAGAATAGGTCACTCCTGGGCAGCTTTTGGCAAACTAGGCTTTATCCTTAAATTTCGTGAATTTCCTATAAATTTGAAGAGGAAAGTGATTGATGCCTGCGTGATGCCAGTTCTCACATATGGACTAGATGCAATGGCAATTACCCGCAAATTGGCCAATAAACAATGGAGCAATGGAAAGGGCTATGATAGGAATCACTTAATCACTTTAAGGGATATAGTCCGCAACGAGCAAATTCGTAAATAACTAAAGTGACGGATCTACTAAGGCTTGTGGCGCAACTGAAATGGAGATGGGCTGTTCAT
Source organism: Cynegetis impunctata (assembly GCA_030704885.1). NCBI lineage: Eukaryota > Metazoa > Arthropoda > Insecta > Coleoptera > Coccinellidae > Cynegetis > Cynegetis impunctata. The sequence goes on from JARQZK010003763.1 coordinate 8,200, forward strand.
GTGGCAAGGCAGGACGATCACAGGTGGGCACATGGGATACTAGTTTGGCTAAGACCAAACAGAGCATTGGTGGGCCTCAAAGACCATGGGGAGACGATATCCAGAATGTTGCAGGAAGAAATTGGATCCAGAATGCTGGGAATAGAAAGGCGTGGAAGGATTTGGAAGAGACCTACATCCAGAAGTGGATAAATACAAGCTGAACAGAATATATATATACCTATATTTGAATATATTCTGAGCTGTTGAAAATACGGAGGCTAGTAAAAAAAAAATGAAAATAAAAAAATCTCTGACGAAATCCAAGCACTACTGAATCAACGTGAAAATATTGAGAAGAATACAAAGAATTGATTATCTATAACTCTGAAAGACAGAAAAAGATTGTAGACGCCATTAACGAACATAACAAAAATCTAGTTAAAACTGCAATTGAGAGAAGACAAAGTCAATAGATGTCCAAAACTTTTTTTTTGTAATAGGCGAGAAACAAATATTTTAGTTAACGAAAGTAGTATATAAGAAGTTCAATTAAGCTTATTAAAGCTTTGTTATTAAATTTTATTATATTTCTATGAATTACTTAAGACATGCCTGTCTGACATGTATTGAAACAATATTTGTTTTATTGTCATTGTATTATAGTTGAGTATGGGTTAATTTCATTGAACCTTTTTGAATGTTTTCCGGTGAAAAAAGTCCAACAGAAATATTTATGTTATAAAAACTTATGCATTTTATGTCAAACTGTAATAAAGACCAAAAGAATTTAAATATGAATATGATGTTTTTCAGAAATTGAATTTAGAGAACACATTATTTTTTCAATTTAGTTGGAATTATTTTAAATGAATATAATTAGTGATGTGCCTACTAACACCTTTTAATTGAATATATTGAAAGAAAATAAATCTCCATATTATTCATTAGGATGTTGAAGAGAATAAACATCTCATTCGCTAATGAAATGGAAAGAAAGTATCAAGCAAGACTTTTAAACATTTATGTAGTAGGCCAAGTTCACTCGCAGTACTCTCTTCACTCTTGATCTCTTCTAAATTTAATATAGGCGTGACTTGAAATCGTAATTCAATTTCTGATGATTTTACATATCTTTTCACTTTGGCCTGAGGTGTGATGAAGGTTAATATTTTCGAACTATTATCAAAAGTTCTAGTTTTATATATATATATATATATATATATATATAATATATTTATATATATATATATATATATATATATATATATATATATATATATATATATATATATATATCTATATATATATATATATATATATATATATATATATATATATATATATATATATATATATATCTATATATATATATATATATATATATATATATATATATATATATATATATATAGATATGTATGTATGTATATTTTTATTTTTTTTCACTTTCAGTAACCTACTTGTATTTGTTTGGTTTTTTGTTGTTTTTTGGTTTTGTTTTGTTTTTTTTCCCTGTTTTGTTATAAGGAATTATGTTTTAAAACAGTGTATGTAAAATAAATAATTGGACTTGTTGAACGATGTTGACTTGTTGAACGATGTTGACTCAATTATAATTTTGTATTTCGTGCGCACATTTATTCATTTTGTCAAATTGTAATACAAAAGTAGACAAAACTATATTTTTGCAAAAATAAATTTCATAATCTTGAATTAAATTCCCCACTTTTCAGAAATTGTATAGTATGTTAGCGGTTAGATTTGTAGTCATATAGCTTTTTATTCGTAATGTCACCGAAAATGCCCATACTGTTGGACTGTATCGGAAGTCCACAGTGATACTCGGGGTGAGTGGTTTTTAAATTCCTCTCGTACCAGAATTTTTGAGTCATTTCATGTAGTTGAAAGAATTAAATTTGTATTTCAAACTTGTCTACTTCATAAACGGCAAAATAACTTGCACCTTGCAAAACTTTTGTGACGGAACAACAACTTTTAGATTAAATCGATTTCAAAACTTAAATGGCCTGTTATATATATATATATATATATATATATATATATATATATATATATATATATATATATATATATATATATATATATATATATATATAGTAGTATATTTCACAGGACGATTCCTCAGTTATATACATGGTGAAAAGTTCATATGAGCAAGGCCTCAATTTTTCAATTTTAGACATGACAACAGAAGAAAAAAATTGAGAATAACTTACTTGCCTACTCGATATGTTCCAACATTGCAAGATAAAACTCCTAGTAGGTATACTTGATATTTTTACTCTCAAAATTTTCGCGAATTAATGAGGAGAAGATTAATCGATTAATTTAAATCAAAATATCTCGATAACGGCTTTTGACAAGCATTAATTTTTAGGGTGAAAGTGATGGACCAATCGATTCTTCTTCTAGAAAATGAGTTACCTTCATGCACGAAATAGTTGTGACTCTAGATGGCGCTCCCTACAATTGTGAACCAAACCATGACCAAATTTATCGACATTATTTCAATAATTTTTTATCGATAACAAATATACAACAAAATTTTTAACAACTTGTATCTCAAAAATGAAGGACTTACGGTCCCATGCTTGTATGAAATTTTCACCTTATTAAATAACACCCTGTATATATAAATAGCTTTATATATATATATAAATATATATAGGTATATATAATATATTATATATATATATATATATATATATATATATATATATATATATATATATATATATATATATATATATATATATATATATATATATATATATATATATATATATATATATATATATATATATATATATATATATATATATATATATATATATATATATATATATATATATATATATATATATAATTATATTGAAATATATAAAATCTCATTATAACATTATAGTTATCATTATAATTATGAATATATATTCTATAGATCTGAACAAATTGATGTTTTTATCTGGAAAACTATAAATAAGGACTTTTTTGAGCATGAAGTATAAAAGCAAGATACGCTACATTTGTGAAAAAACAAAACTTGGACTGCAACCTAGAAAGTATATATCCTTTCAAACTGTTACATTGTATTCCGTTGCCTTGTGAGGTGAGCGAGTCCTCAACATTCACTTTCCATTTAATTCGCGTCTCGGGTTAAGGTATCCGAATGGTGAGTATCTGAAATTCTCTCGGTTTTTGTACGAGTTTTAGCGGTTCACTTTCATAACGTTTATTTCTCAGGACATCGAGGAGACAAAATTACTCGAAATTATCACAGAGATTATTGAATGAAGCATATTTACATTGAATTAAAAAAAAGAAAATGTTATACCTACACATTATTATAGGCGTGGAAATAAACCTTTTCGTATACCTTCAACCAAAATCTGCTGAAAAAAATTTACTGAAGGTTAAACTCCTCTTATTGTTCTAAAAATCACCCAAACATGCTTACTAATCAGTATCACAATTTAATGATGAAATTGAAATGTATATTATAAAAACTCAGCTTTGTCCCGTTTTTGCTATATAAATAAGTTTTCGTGACTATATTCAATAATTTCATACTTATTATTTCTGCAGCAAAAATAATAAATCATTGTTTCATATAATACATATATATATATATATATATATATATATATATATATATATATATATATATATATATATATATATTTATTCGAACTGTTGTTGCCTGTGAACTATTTCTAATCCCTTGATAATTATTAGCAATAAGAGGCTTGTTGAATCTCAAAAAACTCGATTTTATTAAAAAGTTGACGTTTCGCCACGACATTCGTGGATTTATCAAAACTTTTAATTAAGCCACGAATGTCGTGGCGAAACGTCAACTTTTTAATAAAAGCGAGTTTTACATATATATAAATTCTCAACCACCTCAGTTAATTTTGAGGGAATGAAGAGAAAAATCTTTTGAAACCTACAAATCATACCTTCCCTACATCATCCGAATACAAGTACACATTTTAAGCCGTTCAATTAAATTTGGAGTGGATGTGGAGATCGAAAAGCCTCAAAAAGACGAAAGAAATCAATAATTGGACTCCCAGCAGGCACTTCACTTAAATACAATCATTGCACTACCAAATTGTAACCCTCAACTCAATCGGCATAATCTGCAGAGGTGCGCAAATCTTCAATCTCCATGAAAACATAAAAATCAACATGACGGCGGTTAGAGAAAATAGTTGAAAGCACAGTGCACTTCCTCAACATCGATTCAATTCACTTGAGGAATTTCGATTATGTAAGTGCGTACACAAATTCTCAAACACCAAGAAAAAACAAGGAATGTCCAAATCAAATGGTCAACGAGAAAGAAGTTCATAACGCCAAAAAGGAACTCAATCTACATACAAAGTTTGAATATGCAATTGCGCAATTTTAATAGTTTCGTTCTGCATGAATACCTACCAAATTTCAGCACATTTCGCCTGATGAGAGAGGCTGGATATATCAAATATACTGGGAAATATATATATATATATATATATATATATATATATATATATATATATATTATATATATATATATATATATATATATATATATATACATATATATATATATATATATATATATATATAATATATATATAAATATATATAGAGATATATATATATATATATATATATATATATATATATATATATATATATATATATATATATATATATATAGGTATATATACATTTAAAAATTTCGAAAATCGTGGTCCACGAGTTCTAAAACGGATACAAAAATCACTTCCGCGCTTCACTATTGAATTTCGGCACATTACTGTAGTCTACTATTTTCGACTGAAAACATTCTGCAATTTCAGGAAAAATTAGGACAATATCCTAATAACACGAATACCAAGCATAAGTATGTTTGGTTGCCTAAATATGCATTCAATTTCTAACTAATATTTTTTTGAAGATTCGATTGATTTTTAGAAATGAATCAGTGCAATAAATGACAGTTTAAAAAACTAAAGAACACCTTTAATAGAAAATCAAACTGAAAAGTAAAAAATAATTTTCAATAAATTGAAATTAAAAATATATATATGACTAACACAAAATTCTGTTATTGTAGAATCAAGTCAATTGTTAAAATGGTAAAGGTATAGTCATTATGGAAATCTTAAAATGATTTCCGAGCTTTTCTACAATAAAAGATATTTTTTTGTTAATTACACTATTATCAATATAAATTTATTGAAAATTGTTTTCTAATTTTTTGTTTGCTTTTCTATTAAAGCGTGTTTTTTTTTGTTTTTTGCGAACTGATATTTATTTTCTACTTCTCATTTCAGTTATCTACAAAAGCGGTTTTTCAAGAATTTTTAAAGTATTATTCATTTTCTATTTTTCAGTTCTGCTGACCACAAAAGCGTGTTTTGATTATTTTTAAATATTATTTATCTTTGTTTTCATAGTTTTAAAAAGATGATAACTTCATAGCAACGAATAATCGACATTTTATACGTACTTGCCACAAAGACTCTACCGGGTATCGTATTTGGCAAATTGTTAATCCTGAAGGTCCTGAACAGGATAATGCGACAAACTATTTGAATTACATTGTCATTGGTCCTCCATAAGTGTGCAAAGTTTCAAATCAATCCGACGTTTTTAAGGGGGTGAAAATCAAGTAAAAAAAACTGTCTCCATGCTATAAATTACCTCTATATTATACACTATAATAAAATATATTATCTGTCTATATTACTATTGTACATTATTACCCGATGCTCCTATCAAACATTAGATTAAGGCCACTGAAATTGAAATGGAAAAGAACTAATGAATAATCACGATTTCACTAGAAAATGGAATTTTCTAGTGAAACCGTGATAAGAAAAACGAATCGGTGGGACTACATAGAAATATTTGAAATATGATGACATAATTCCTTAACCAGTTAAAAAACACTTAATATTGTACCTACCATTCACCTTAGCAACTACTAGTATAATATGTATTTATACTACTGAAATAAAAAAGATTGAAAATAAACTCCAGTGTAATATTAATTATCTGATAAATATCATATATTTGTAATTAAATTAATTCATTATTGACAGAACTCATTAAATCTGACCGAATTCAATATTGATTCCGATTTCCGTGACTTATGTGGAAGCTTGGTTACTAATTTGATCATTACTTGTTAACTCATAGTATGAATTAATTCAATGCACATTAATTATTTCCAACCTCCATTTATACAGAGATTGTATTTTATTTTGTTTTTTGTTAGTGGTGGTGAACATTTATGGGGATTAGACTTTCAATTGATGAAGGGTGAATGGGATTTGATCGAAACGTTGCAGCTAAGATTTGATTCAAATTCAAAGAAAACACGGGCGAAGTCCGGAAAATTCTCAATTGTCGAATTCATAGAAACCGATCCGAGAAAACCTAAGACATAATATATCATATTATATATTGGGTGTCTCAGAGAAATCGGCACAACGTAATTTGAAGTCTTTTCTTGTTCAACAAAAACGTGAAGTTTTTTTTTTTTTTTTAAAGAGGTGGGACGTGTGCCCTCTCACACGCGCCCGACCTCCGTACAATTTTGGCTTCGTCAACTTGGACTTTTAGCCATCACGGTGGGAATCGAACCCACCAACTCCGTCAACGCAGACGGCATAGCGTTACCTATACCGCTCAGCCACGGAGCCTCCAATGTGAAGTTTGTTTTCGAGTGGGAAAATCTGCGAATATCCTTCAACCACCAAGCCCAAATTTAACACAGGTGTGACAGCCTACTTCAAACTCTAAGATGAAGTAGGGGTTAGATTGGGATACCTCATTTAAAGGTTATGAAAGCCTCTTATTATGCTGACTCAATTTTGAAATTTGTTTGAAAAATTTCTGCGAAATTGCACCTGAAGTTGAAAATAAACTGTCGTGGAAAATGGCATAGGATGGAATCTTTGAAACTCTTTTGTTGGTCGGTCCTTTTCTTGTTGGAAGTTTGGATGGAGATATATGTATTTGGATCTTTTGGAAATCGCCATACACCCTATCATTACTGAGATAATTAAGAACGGAAATCACCTTATATTGATGAGATATTGCCCGATGGATGGATTGTTTCCCTTTTTTTTTGACTGCTGAGAATGTTTTCATGTTTAATAATCATTTTTGTATGTCATAGATCATTATATTCTATATTCCGTATGTCAAGCTTCACACGGCTCAGAAATGACATGTAATCTGTTAAAAAAAGCTTGTTCTGGTACTCATCCATGTAGAACTCCAAGTTTTATAATTTAAGAATTTCATTGCTAAGCAGGAATTATAATGAATATCAAGAGGGTGCCTTTGTTTGATATTCATTTGACCTTGATTTCATATAACATTACTACTTGTTCAAGAATAAATGTTCATCTGAAGTTGTTTTGCTGAGTACCTCCTGTTTTCCAATAAAATAAACAACAGAACCCTTTAATGAATAGATTTTTTCATCTCAAGGGACCTACAGTTTTACGCTGGTTCCAATCGTTCAATGGGCTTGAAACTGAGTCATTATCCAACAGTTAAACATATTTTGAACCTCTAAACTTCATGAGACATACACAACACCCAAGAACAAGGTGGGACTCGAACCCACATTCCTCGGTTTACAAGCAATACACTCTACCGCTGGGCTCTATTGAATAGATAGATAGGTCTCGCGATTTGCCATCCCAGCATTTTTTCATGGGAGCAAGTGAGAAAAGTTTACACCACTCTTATGTCAATTAAATGTACTACACGACAGACTGAAAGCACATAGACACACTAACAACGACGCTGAATAGACATCAGACGACAACCAAACATTCATTTGACTACGAACAAACTAAAATTTTGATGATGGAATCCATGCAAAAACAAAGGGAATTTTGGGAAATGTTACACATACAATGGAACTTGGAAAATACCGATGACAGACAAGGCGTAAAACAGTTGTGTCACACATATCTACCAATATTTACAAATCGGGATACAAAAGAAAAATAACGACGTCATCATGACATAACATTAATATAAGAACTAGACATTGACAGACGACCAAACAGAAACACAAGGCATTGAAATTGCTGCTTATTTTCAATAAGTGTTATTGTATTTGTGTTAAATGTAGAGAGGTCGAAGGTGTGTAGACCTTTATTTGTGAAATTTTGTGTATTATTTATTCGTTTTTATTGCAGACAAGATAGGTACTTAATTTTCTCGTTGCCGAAGAAGGAGGTATGACCTCCGAAACGTCCAAGAGTTTATATGTTTTTATTTCATTTACATATATATATATATATATATATATATATATATATATATATATATATATATATATATATATATGTATATATATATATATATATATATATATATATATATATATATATATATATATATATATATATATATATGTATATTATATATATTTATACATATATATAGGTATATATATATATATATATATATATATATGTATATATATATATATATATATATATATATATTAATTATATATATATGTATATAAATATATATATATATATATATATATATATATATATATATATATATATAAATATATATATATATATATATATATATATATATATATATATATATATATATATATATATATATATATATATATATATATATATATATACATATATATATATACATATATATATATATATATATATATATATATATATATACAGTGGCGTAGATAGCTTTTTGCGATGGGGGGGGATATGACTTAGTGCAAAATTTCATAAGTTTTTCTTCTAAAGTTCTATTCTTGTTGATAAAAAAAATCTTTCATGTAGATAGTACAAAATAAAAATATTTATCAAGAATTAGTGAAAAATTGAATTATATTAAATTGGATATATAACTCATTGAACATATTCTTGGGAAAATTAGAGAAGAAAATCTAGTTTTCGGCGTTTTTCGACATTCATGACTTCGTCAGCTGTGATTCCAATGTCACGATGAATTGCCAGAGCAGCCAAACCTTTCAAAAACAAAAAATTAGACAAACATGAGTTTTTAATTTGCAATGAATTTTATATGTTCAGAAGGGTCATTACAAGTCCACTTCTTTTATCGTGCTCCTTTGAATCGTTTCTATTCGCTTCAAACGTCGATACCGGCAGCATAGCTAATATTCTGAACAACATATTGATATTCGAAAAAAAAATTTCTAGGCAATCATCAAGCTCTATTATTGAATTTTTAGGCTTAACATCGCCTTTATGAATTGAATATTTCTTCCACACTTTCAAGTTACGAGAACAGCAGATGTGGCAGTAAGAAATTTTTGATAAAACTCATCAGTTTTGATGAACTTATCAACTCCTTTGTCAATTTAGTATAAATCATGCTTGAAAAACATCGAAAATCTTTCTAATATATTTAGTTTAGTCGAAAAGTGCATTTTTGTTCAACTTTTTTCAGCAGTCTCGAAAAAATATGAGCAAGGTGTCACTCGATTCGGAATAGCATATAGACGTTTTATGAGAAAAATAAAAATTCGCTCGCGAAAATTATGAAAGTAAACAATATACTGAAAAAAAGGGGGTTTGGTTCTTTGCCAATATGTCAAAAATTAATTGAGATTCTTGAAATCTGAAGAAAGGTTCGAAAAGAAGAGGAAATTTCCCAAAAAAAAGACCCAACTATTGGAACTGTAGGATCAATATTCATAATTTTCTCAGATAGTTAAAAATATGGCCGAAAACGGGTAATTTGGCATGGGCCCATTTAGGACAACAATTATTTTTCCATATTAAATATGAAAATTAGGGAATGAAAAATTCATACAGTTACTAAATCGGTGAATGAGCAATAATCCAGCGATAATAGCGATTTTTGAATTAGTTATGCAATAGTTAATTAACAATTTTTTGGTACATGAACATGAAAATTGTAAGTGTGATAACTGTTCACTGTGGATCTGAAATTATTTTTCATTCTTAGAGCTATTATTATAAGGCTTCAGAGTATATCCCCATTGAAAAAATTTCAATTTTTCAGTTGTTTATTGACAATTTACGTAGGTATAGTTTTGCAAAATCAAAATTAACTTTTTTTTCTAATTTTAATGATCCGTTTTTTATTATCGGAAGCTACATGGAAATGGTTTTTTCAATATTCATCTCCTATTGTTTAAAAAATTTTTATAAACAAATGCGTTGTTTATAAGAGAATCAAGAAAAGAAAGTTATGATTAATTAAAGTGCGTAAATTGTTAATAAAAAACTGAAAAATTAAATTTTTTTTAACAGAAATGTATTCTGCATTTGTTTGAAACTAGCTCCAAAAAAGGAAAAAAGTATCAGATCTATTGTTTAACAGTTATTACACTTGCAAAGTTCTTGTTCAAGCAGCAAAAAACTATAGCATAACCAATTGAAAAATCGCGATAAAAATGTTTTGTCACTGGATCCAGTAAGAACCTGAAATTTTTCATTCCTTAATTTAATATTCAATATAGTTGAACAATGTTTATTGTTAAAGTGTCCCAAATGGGCGCTACTTTCGCAAGCCAGACTACCCGTTGTCGGCCGTATTTTTACTCTGAGAAAACTATAAATATTAATCCTACAGTTCCGGGAGACTTTCTTTTAGAAAATTTCCTCTTTCTGTATATGTATTCAGATATCGAAAATATCAATTAGTTTTTGAGATAATTTTTTCTTTCAGTAAATTGATTATAACTTTTACAATTTTCAAGAACGGAGCTTGAATTTTTTCAAAAAATATCTTCATTCGAATCGAATGACACCTTGTTGATATTTTTCCGAGACTCATGAACAAAATTGAACAAAAAAATGCACTTATTGACTAGACTATATTCTCGTGATTAGTAAATCTTTCTCCAATTCCAGAAATGGATTGAACGCTATCACAGAAAATTTTTATTTACTTCAAAATGTTATGGAGTAATTAAATTTTCAAAGTCAGAAGTTACTCATATTTTGATACCTACTCTACCTCAAAAAATATTCGAAATATTAAATATTGCTTGAAAATATATATACTACCATTACTATTAAACAAAACTGCTCGTGTTTTAGATATAACACAACACTACACCATTAAACAAAAGCTCGAGCAGTTTTGTTTAATAGTAAGTACAGTATACAATTTATAAAGAGTAGAAGTGCGAGGTGATTTTGGTTGACTTCTTCCTTTCGAAATAAAAATTTTCTATTTGACCCATTTGAACTTTTTTAAACACGTTTTTTTGCTCAAAGTGACCGATTAAACTTACTAATTGAACATTGAATAGAATATGCTCCAAACTACTAGTTACTTCACCCAAAATTAGAAAAACGATTCAATTTCTTGATTAATTATAATGTTGAAATTATAAGTAGATATTGCACACACAATTGCACAGTCGTCACGAAAACATATCTAGATGATTTTCATATAATCGCACATACATAATACCAAAAGAGGTGCTAGTGTTTAATAAATTTCATGTATACATAATACGTAGATACGAAGACTTTTATTCAATTCTATTATAATTTTCGTAGGCTCATGGGGGGGGATTGATCCCCTTGATCCCCCCCCTATCTACGCCACTGTATATATATATATATATATATATATATATATATATATATATATATATATATATATATATATATATATAGGGTAAAGAGAGGATAGATGGACCAAGAGGAGTGACGGACCACCACGGATATTTCGTAAACTACGGCAACGTCGATATTTTCTGCGGGAGCACATCTCTGTTAGCACCTGTTGGCATAGAGAAACGCAATTGTTGTTTATTTTGATGTGTTTAAGAACAAATATTTAATATTTTTGGTTTTTCTAGTGTGACAAATTTATGTGCAAATATTTGTGATAGAGTTTGCAACCAGCTAGGTAAGTTATATTGCCAAATTGGGTCATACAATAACCATAAGATATCTGAAGTTTATTCCTAACCTAAAATGTTTCGATTTAATCGATTCAGTTAGAATAAATCGGGTGGCCCATCTCTCCTCTCGAAAAAGGAGAGATGGACCAGTCTATAGGAGGATAGATGGACCTGGTGTTTAACCATATGTTGTGTTTTAGACAAATGCCTAATACGTATAAGCGCAAGGTTAATGCACCCCCAAGAGGTATATGGTCAGCAAATGATTTGGAATCAGCCATAATTGCGGTCAAAGAAGGTGCCATGGGTGTTAATCAAGCGGCTATACATTTTAAAATACCAAAGACTACACTTAAACGAAGAATAAAAACCAATAATACAGAAAAACTAATCAAATTAGGGCCGGACTCAATGCTTGGAGTAAACGCTAAATCGAAACTTGCCAATCACATTAAAAGCTTCAAAAAAATGGTTTCTGACCTACAAGACAGGAAGTTCGACAAATGGCTTACAATTTGGCAGTAAAGCTAGGAATTAAGAATATATTTAACGAAAATTGAGGTGAGTAAGTGCTTAACCGCTATACAGAAAAATAACATATTTTAACTATTAGGCAACTGTTTTTTTTTAAATATTTTAGGTAATGCTGGAGAAAAGTGGTTGGAATCATTTCTGAGAAGAAGATCTGACATTGTTGTTAGAAAAGCTGAAAACGTCTCAGTTGCTAGGGCTATGGGGATGTCCAAAGATGTAGTGCATTCTTATTTTAAAAATCTGGAACGCGCTTTAACAGAAAAATCACTTTTTGATAAGCCGAGTAATATTTTTAATTGTGATGAGACCGGCCTTCAATTAAACACTCGGGCTGGTGAAGTATTGGCGGAAAAGGGGTCAAGATTACAGGAAAACAAAGAAAAAGGAATATTGGATCCAATGCATTATATGCAAGCGATGGCTCCACGAAGGCTGTACGAACTTTGAATCCATATGCCATGCTTGTGGTATGAATGTAGCTAAGAAAAAACAAGATGTTGAGGTGGTCCATCTATCCTAGTATATGCAGTCCATCTATCCTCCGACTTGGAGGAGAGTCGGTCCAATGTAATGTTATATTAAGTTTGTTACCATGTTCTTTAAAATAGTCGTTATAACCAAATTTTACTCTAGGTTTAAAATATTAACATTACTTTATATTTCACCAATTTTGTTAGGTTTATATATGCTTTAATAAAGTTTTAGTTGCGACATTTCTAAAATGTGGTCCATCTCTCCTCTCTTTACCCTATATATATATATGGTACGTGAATTAAGTTGATACTTGGCTTATTTGTATGTAAAGATTTTCGACCCTAGTGACGCAGCACTGCTGCTCACGCGTTATATTTTCTTTTTGCCTTCATGTTTTGTGCGACAGTTTCTTCAAATATTTTTCCTCAAAATAAATTTGGATTAACCTACTAAATAATTGTAAGTAAAAATCTATTTGAAAAATTTGATATTTTCCTTACATTCTTGATTAATACTAGCGTAATACTCGCTGCATCATAATTGACGTGGGATAGTATCTACAGATCAAAAAAGAAACAGTCCGCTTCACGTCCACATCCTGTATGTCACACTGGCCAAGTATTAAGAAGAAAAGGCGGAGCTGAGTGAATGTTAACTGTAATGGACCCACGCTGTCCTTGATCGATAAAGTTAAGTAAGGCCAGAAGCTCCCGCCCTCGTATCTGTCTGTTTTTGCATTCCTCTCAGTTGTCCGAATTCTTATTTGTACATGATTTTTTTTTAAATCAATCATCTGATAATATTTAAATTGACCATGGTCAAGTTAACCTACTACATAAAGTGAAGAAGGAAAATTCTTCAAGAATTTCTATAATTCTCTAGTGTATTGTGAATGTGGAATTCTCGTCGGGGAATACATATAACCAGCTCCCATGGAAAGTTGTTTGATAATGTTTTAAATTATCGAAGAATTTTCCTTGTTCACTTTATGTGGTGAAATACACATCATCCATTAATATTTATGAGTTTTAAAAAATTGACATCTCAAGCAGCCCAAATCAATACCAAATGGAATGATATAAGGTATGTCAAAATTTGAGTTAATTCAATCATAATTTTCTCATCTCTAATCTTTGGAAACAGAGTGGGCGGCAATTTTACGAACCGATTGCAAAAGATGTTGAAAATAAGCTAAGAAACTAGTTTCTAGAGGCTCTCTACAGCCCCAAACACTCTTCAAACTATGAACTATTTTCCTTAACCGCATCCATTTTAATAAAGAGATTCCATATTTTTTCGTGGTTTTTATTGTTTTGTTCAACTGAAAATTGACTGAGTGGGCTGAAAATTTGTACTTGGATTGAGTTTATGTAAAATTAGTGCTTTTTGGAGAAAAAATCTCAACCGCCGCGCCGTCATTGTTATGTTCAAGTTTCTGGTTGTTTCGTAGTTTTTGAGTTTTTGCTCACCCCAAAATCCTCCAATTGAGTTAGAGAGGGTTAAAATTTCTCTCCGCTGCCATTTTAATGTAGATATTGCATATTTCATCGGAGATTTCAAAATTTTTTTGGCCAAACTTTAGTGATGCAGCTCACCGCGTTTTTTATATTTTGAATTTACGAGGCTGTTACTTGGTTTAAATCCATAACAATATTATTAGAATTACACATATTTTGTTCTATTGGTTATTATAATCAAATCTATGACGCCAGCGTTGCCCAAACTGGTTGAATCAAATAGAAATGAATACAAAGATCTTGGTTACACTGTTTATATTGATTTTGTAAGGAAAATGATAACAATAAGAAATGAAATAATTGATAGATAATTATTCTTTGAAAGAACTTGCACAATTGAAACAAATATAGAATATATTTGCAGATGGTATAATTAAAGTCTATTTGTTCATGCAATAAGTCATAAGAATTCTTATACCTGTTGATTTCTAAGAATTTCAGAAAAGTTCAGTTATCATCTATCTCTATTAGTACATGAAATGAAGCTCAAAAAATGACAAAACCTCGCAATTTTTTCGTCCAGCATTGATTTGAATTAAAATTTGGAATCAGGCTTATCTCACCCTCTGGTTCATTTTCTACATCATGTCGTTGTACGCTTTTTGTTTTTTAAGGGTGAAAACAACCCCTAATTGTAAAAAGTTGTAATCGTTAAGATAGGTGAAATTTGGTTTGGATTAGTTGAATAATGATTGTTTCATGCTTTGGAATACAATTCCTGATGTTTTAACCCTTAAAAATTCACCCTTGTTAGAGCTTGATATAAAAAAAATTATTTACTGAATACTGAAAAAAGGATTTCGTCTTTCATTGATTTGCATCGATTTTTCAAAAGCTACAATTTTGCTCTTCACAGTTTTTTTGATAAAATGCATATTTTTCGAGCTACTCGCAGAAAACCTTTTAAAAACATCGATTTTTTTTGACGAAACACTGTTACTTTCAACCGCGAATAACTCAAAAAATATTCGTTTTACGAAGAAAATGTGAGAAATATTTTTTCTTAAAATTACTTTCTCCATTGGTTCCTATAGTTAAAATGTAGTAAAAAATTTCCACCCCCGAGATGGGGTGGCAACCACCCCCAAGGTTTTAGCGTACACCAGCAGGATGTAGAAAATGATCCTTGGGCTATTCCCTACCTTTTGTGAAAATTTCACGTAATTCCAAGATGGACGAAAAAATTGCGGGCCAAAATGCTTCTTTCCCTGTACTATATTTTATGTAATATTGAAATTTGTATTTTATCTAAATGATTAGAATAACGACGCTTATGTTCTTCGGTTCTTTTTCTGAAGTTTATATGTGTTCTACCAATATATATTTTGTTACAATCACTACATTTCAATTCAACCGAATTTTGAGAATTCATCCTTTTTAAGTTATTGTTTTTAATATATTTGGCTAAAGAGTTGTTCGTGCGGCATACGATATTAATATAATAATGTGAAAAAAATGAAAAATCACTAGCTTTACCGACTGAAGCTTTATGTATTGTAGTATCCATATATGATGAACTTAGATTGAATTATATAAGTATAATCATATGGGTTCACACACAAATCAATTCCACACTGAAAACCTCTTAATTATTTGTAATGTAGTGATTCCGAACTTGCTCAAGAATAGGCAGATATACATTAAAACCGGGCAGATTCTTCTTGCACTCTACGTTATCTACATTAGTACTTCCGACGTAAAAGTCTTCTTTATCACTTATGAATATTTCATCACACAAATTTCTCCAGTTAATTGGATAAAATGTTTTTACTTCATTGGTTTATCCGTGTCCTAAGAGTTTATCTTTCAATGAACTAGTTTCAAAGTGTAATGCACTGTTGAAACAAAGTAAATGTTCTTGAAGTTTACTATATCAGTAATTCCCGTTCGCAAGAGAAGGAGGAAGTGAACTGCCTGTTTTACAAAGATACGAGGACGCCGAACATACGCCATTGACATGATGGCATGCAACTCTTGTCGACATGGTGTAATGCTACAAAGTTGAACAGTTAGTACTGATGACATTCTTCGATGTGGCAGACAAGATTATTCTTTCAGTTATGTTTTTCTTCTAGTCGTTTCATATGAAAGTTTTTCAAAACTTAATTTGATTTTACTACGTTTATCGCCATCATCGGGCAGATTGAGTTAAGAACTCAATCTGCCCGATGATGGTCTAGTGACCGAAATTGCAATCGCAGTGTTATATTTTTCAAAATATTTTGTGATAATAAACGTAGTAAAATCTATTTGAAAGTTTTTCTATGACTTTGACAGATACTTCTATGAAATGTATTTCAAGAAGATCCTCTATTTATAGATAAAGTATATCATTTATCCCTCTGGAAAAAGTACGTGGTTTTGATTGTAGGGAAGTGCCATTTAGATGTATAAATTTCTTCATTTAACTGCCGCCACTTTTATATAGAGATTTCCCATTTTTTCTTGATTTTTGAGGTTTGACCCACCTCTACAGCTTCTTCAGATTGAGTTAAAGTGTTGAAATTTAGTACGTGGATTGATGTGATGTTAGAGATGTATCCTTTGGGGCTTCAAATTTTTCCTCAACTGCCTTCATTTTTAAGTAAAAATTTCCTCATTTTTCATGGATTCCAAATTGGCATGATAGTATATAACTTTTGTCAAAGTTGAACAGTTAGTACTTGATGACATTTTTTGATGTGGAAGACAGGATTGTTCCCTCAGTTATGTTTTAGTTGTATTTTTTTTTTCATATTAAAATTTCTCTATGACGGTGACAGATATTTCTATAAAATAAAATGATAATAATAATTCTTTCTTTCAAATCATCTCCATCTAACAATATAAATTAGTTATGTGGATATAAAGTGATTTAGTGGCAAAAATAAAAACGCTATACACAAGCTATCCCTAAGTTATAAATTCCTCTAATCAATTAGGTTCCAAATTCATAAGATAATTATATAATTTTTTCTTAAATGTATTGTTGTCTTTTATAACTTTTATAGTCCTTGGCAGCAAATTATATTAGCTGAGCCATCTGTATTCAGCTTGTCTTTGCGTTGTTGTCAGATTAAACTTGAGATGAAGATAAAAGACATATTTCGCAAAGATCCTCTATTTGTATATCGAGTATATTAATTATCTATTTGAAAATTAAAATTTTCGAAATTGAATTTTTACGATATTAACTCATGACATGATTTGAAAAGATTAGTTTTGCAGTTCAAAATTGCAGGAAATGTATTCATGCATGAGCTCCTCATACATAATAAATAAGTAATAATAAGTTTATCGCTTCTTGTATTAATCTATACTCTTCATCGTTAATTACTTCACAATTAATTGATATATAAAATGATACTTGTTTCATTATTTTCTCTAGTATACTGTATCAGCATTCATACTCAAGTTTTCAAGCAGAGAAACCACTGAAAAAAAAGGAAATGGATCAGCACGAATATCTCAGAAGACAGAGAAAGATATGAGAAAATGAGAAAAAACTGTAACAAAGCTATAAGAAAAGCTAAAAGAGAATGGACGGACAAAAAAATAAGACACATAGAAAACGAAAATAATAGAAGAAACACAAAGGTCTTCTATAAAAAAATAAATGAACAAAATAAAACATATAAAGGCAAAGTTAGAGGAATAAGAAACAAAAACGATGAAGTGATACAAGAAGAAACGCAATATAAAATTATCTGGAAAGAATATTTCGAAGAACTGTTAACAGAAGCAGCTACAGATAAAGCAATAGAGGAAGAAAATGAAGAAGAAAGGGAGGAGAACGCAACAGAAGAACCAACAAAAAGTGAAGTAATAGAAATCATCAAAAAAGTAAGAACGGGAAAGCAGCAGGAAAAGACGAGATAAATACTGAATTAATAAAGTACGGTGGAGAAGAGCTTCACGAAAGACTTTACCAGTTAATTAGGAAAATATGGAGAGAAGAGAAAATGGTTGAGGAATGGGAAGTTGGACAAATTGTAACAATTCATAAAAAAGGGGACCAACAGGAGTGCAAGAACTATAGAGGTATAACTCTTTTAAATGTGGCATATAAAATATTGTCAGCAATAATACAGAAGCGTTTAGCTAGAAGATCTGAAGGCATAATAGGCCAATACCAATGCGGTTTCATACAAGGGAAGTCCACAACCGATGCCCTTCATATAATTAAGCAAATAATGGAAAAAGCCTTTGAATATAAAATTGAAATAGAAATGCTATTTATAGACTTCCAACAAGCATTCGATTCAGTCAAAAGGAGTAAATTGATGGAAGGACTGAAAAAGCAGGGGATAGAAGCTAAGTTAAGAAGATTAATTGCAATGACTATGAACCAGTCAAAAGCGAGTATACTTACAAGTAAAGGAGAAACAGAAGACTTTATAGTTAATAGAGGGGTAAGACAAGGTGATGACCTCTCAACAACATTGTTCAACTTAGCCCTAGAGTATGTTATGAGAAACGTAAACAAGGGGAATTTGAGAACGAGCGGAGGCCAAATGGTCGCATATGCAGACGACATAGTCATAGTAACGAAGCGACGAGAAATAATGAAACAAATACTATTAGAAATAACAACAGAAGGTGACAAGATGGGATTAAAAATAAACAGCAGCAAAACGAAGATAATGAGATTTGGGAAGCAGTGTGAAAACAAAATTATAAAAATGGGTGAATACGAATTTGAGGAAGTCGAAAAGTTCAAATATCTAGGGGTTACGATCAGCAGTAACGGAGAACGGAGATCAGAAATAGAAGAAAAAAGAATGGCAGTAAATAGGGCGTTCCATGCCAATAAGAAACTATTAAAGAGTAAATTATTAACAAGGGCCACTAAACTCAAAATTTATAACACAATGATAAGGCCGGTTATGATGTATGGAGCAGAAACGATGACGATGACAAAAAGAGAAGAGGAGGAATTGAGAATAGTGGAACGAAGAATAATGAGAACAATCCTAGGACTAATAAAAGTTGATAACAATGAATACAGGCAATGGATGAACTATGAAATACTGAGAGAAATGAACGGCGAAGATATAGTGAAAGGAATAAAGAGCGAAGGATAAATTGGCTCGGCCATGTATGGAGAAGGGGAAAGGATGCAATGGTCTGCTCAGTGCTGCAGTGGGAACCAGGAGGTAGCAGAAGGCGAGGAAGACCCAGATCTAAGTGGCTGAAGGAAGTGATTTAAGAATGATAGGTATCGCTGGATGGAAAGAAAAAGCTAAGGACAGAACTCTATGGAGAAAAATAGGCAATAAATTTTAGAAATGATGGGGATTGATCCACCCCAGAAAGCGGATCTAGAAAGTATTGATACGGCGCAATCCCACTAGGGGTGTTTAGCCATTGTTTATTATTATATATATATATATATATATATATATATATATATATATATATATATATATATATATATATATATATATATATGTGTGTGTGTAAAAATATGTTTCGTCGGAGAAAAAAAGTGCATTCATCAATAAAATGCTACAAACAGTTATTTCAAAATATTTGAAATTGAAATTTGAATGACACATATATTTTTTTCAATTTAGACTGCAAAATAACATATTCCTATATATATATATATATATATATATATATATATATATATATATATATATAGAAATGCAGACCAAAAAGGACAGGTATCAGCTTCTGGTCAAGAAAGAAGTCAATTCATATTCTCTACAGCTTCTTCAATTATTTGAATGAAGTACTACTTTGTAACGAAACGACAACATTTTCCTGATAAAATCTTCTCTTCGCATTAAAACACCTATTAATTATTTCATCTAATATATATATATATATATATATATATATATATATATATATATATATATATATATAAATTTTCTCAAATTCAAAAATAAATTCGAAGTTAGTTGATTGAAATGACAGCACTATAGTCAATATATAACCATAGTCCATTCTCGATGGATATTCGATTACATTGAAGTTTTTTTTTTTTTTTTATCTCGAGGGACCTACAGTTTAACGCCGGTTCCGAACGGCCAATGGGCTTGTAAACGAAGTACATAACCCAACAATTTATCTTTATAAATAGAACCACTAAATTCCTGACATACACAACACCCAAGAGCAAGGTGGGACTCGAACCCACATCCTCGGCTTACAAGCGGTATACCTTACCGCTGGTCTACCGAGGCCTCCTACATTGAAGTTGTATTACAGAGCAGCTCATTTCATATTCCTTAGAGATTGAAAGATTAATATCATTAACATTGTATCCGTTCTTGTATAATATGTACATTATATCTAGCTTTACTATGAGATCATGTAATCCATATTGATTATATACATGATAACTCTAAATTATCTCTCTCAGAAAACTCATACTCCTTGAAACGATGATGCAATATTATATTTTTGATATTTCTCCCTTGAAGAGATGAAATAATTTGGTCGTGATTAGATCTCACCCTTGAACCTTGGTTTTAAGAATGAGTTGTTTCCGATTTAATATCATGAATGAGTTAAATATAGTGAATGAGTTTTAATGATAAGTCCATCAATGCTCAAGCAGTTTTAACAAATCCCAATAAACTGCCAGTTCTAATATTTCTCTAATCTTAATTTGGCTATCATGTATCATATATATATATATATATATATATATATATATATATATATATATATATATATATATATATATATATATATATATATATATATACAGTGGCGTAGATAGGGGGGGGATCAAGGGGATCAATCCCACCCCATGAGCCTACGAAAATTATAATAGAATTGAATAAAAGTCTTCGTATCTACGTATTTAAGTATACATGAAATTTATTAAGCACTAGCACCTCTTTTGGTATTATGTATGTGCGATTATATCAAAATCATGTAGATATGTTTTCGTGACGACTGTGCAATTGTGTGTGCAATATCTACTTATAATTTCAACATTATAATTAATCAAGAAATTGATTCGTTTTTCTAATTTTGGGTGAAGTAACTATTATGTTAGTTTGAATGGTTTCGACAATGTTTCTTCTGTATTTCTGGTATTCTGGACTTCCATTGTCTATAAAAATATATCTGAAACAAAAATAAAAGATAAAAGAAAAGAAAAGAAAAGAAAATTTGATTAGTAAATGGCAAGAAAAGAAAAGAAAATAGCTGAAAAATTAAATTCAATGAATTAGTAGTATCTGAAAAAAAAAAAAAAAGAATTGAAATGAGATTAGTAAATAATAAGTTGGAAAATGATGAAAAAATAAAATACTACAATTAATATACACGACGTTTCGGTTAGTTGGGTATCTCTAACCGTTCTCAAGTGTAAACTGACCGTTCTCAAGTGTAAACAGTTTACACTTGAGAACGGTTAGAGATACCCAACTAACCGAAAAGTCGTGTATATTAATTGTAGTATTTTATTTTTTCATCATTTTCCAACTTATTATTTACTAATCTCATTTCAATCCTTTTTTTTTTCAGATACTACTAATTCATTGAATTTAATTTTTCAGCTATTTTCTTTTCTTTTCTTGCCATTTACTAATCAAATTTTCTTTTCTTTTCTTTTCTTTTATCTTTTATTTTTGTTTCAGATATATTTTTATAGACAATGGAAGTCCAGAATACCAGAAATACAAGTAACTATTAGTTTTGAGCATATTCTATTCGAAGTTCAATTAGTAAGTTTAATCGGTCACTTTGAGCAAAAAAATTGTTTAAAAAAGTTGAAATGGGTCTAATAGAAAATTTTCATTTCGAAAGGAAGAAGTCAACCAAAATCACCTCGTACTTCTTCTCTTTATAAAATGTATACTATACTTACTATTAAACAAAACTGCTCGTACTTTTGTTTAATGGTGTAGTATTATATCTAAAACACGAGCAGTTTTGTTTAATAGTATAGGTAGTATAAAATTTGGAAAGAAAAGAAGTGCGAAGAGGTTTTGATTGACTTCTTCCTTGGTTAATAAAATTTTCCATGTCACACACGTTTTTTGTTCCTAGTGACTGATTAAATTTCTGTTTAAATAGAATATTTTCAATCAATATTTAATATTTCGAATATTTTTTGAGGTAGAGTAGGTATCAAAATATGAGAAACTTTTGGCTTTGAAAATTTAATTACTCCATAAGATTTTGAAGTAAATAAAAATTTTCTGTGATAGCGTTCAATCCATTTCTGGACTTGGAGAAAGATTCACTAATCATGAGAATATAGTCTAGGCAACAAGTACTTTTTTTGTTCAATTTTGTTCATGAGTCTCCTCGGAAAAATATGAACAAGGTGTCATTCGATTCGAAAGAGCATGAAGATATTTTTTGAAAAAATTTAAGTTCCGTTCTTGAAAATTGTAAAACTTATAATCAATTTACTGAAAGAAAAGATTATCTCAAAAACTAATTGATATTTTTGATATCTAAATACATAACAGAAAAGGAAATTTTCTAAAAGAAAGTCACCCGGAACTGTAGGATTAATATTTATAGTTTTCTCAGAGTAAAAATACGGCCGACAGCGGGTAGTATGGCTTGCGAAAGTAGCGCCCATTTGGGACACTTTAACAATAAACATTGTTCAACTATATTAAATATTCAATTAAGGAATGAAAAATTTCAGGTTCTTACTGTATAGGTAAATGAACAATAATCCAGTGACAAAACATTCTTATCGCGATTTTTCAATTGGTTATGCAATAGTTTTTTGCTGCTTGAACAAGAACATTGCAAGTGTAATAACTGTTTAACTATAGATCTGATACTTTTTTCCTTCCTTGGAGCTAATTTCAAAAAAATGCAGAATAGATTCCTGTTAAAAAAATTTAAATTTTCAGTTTTTTATTAACAATTTACGCACTTTAATTAATCAGTAGGTACTCTCTTTTCTTGATTCTCTTATAAACAACGCATTTGTTTATAACAATTTTTCAAACAATAGGAGATGAATATTGAAAAAACCATTTCCATGTAGCTTCCGATAATAAAAAACGGATCATTAAAATTATAAAAAAAAATTTATTTTGATTTTGCAAAACTATACCTACGTAAATTGTCAATAAACAACTGAAAAATTGAAATTTTTTCAATGGGAATTTACTCTGAAGCCTTATAATAATAGCTCCAAGAATGAAAAATAATTTCAGACCCATAGTGAACATTTATCACACTTACAATTTTCATGTTCAAGTACCAAAAAAATGTTAATTAACTATTGCATAACTAATTCAAAAATCGCTATTATCGCTGGATTATTGCTCATTCACCGATTTAGTAACTGTCTGAATTTTTCATTCCTCAATTTTCATATTTAATATGGAAAAATAATTGTTGAAGTGCCCTAAATGGGCGTGACTTGCCCAAACCAAATTACCCGTTTTCGGCCATATTTTTACCTATCTGAGAAAATTATGAATATTAATCCTACAGTTCCAGTAGTTGGGTCTTTTTTTTGGGAAATTTCCTCTTCTTTTCGAACCCCCCTTTTTTTTAGTATATTGTTTACTTTCACAATTTTCGCGAGAGAATTTTTATTTTTCTCAAAAACGTCTATATGCTATTACGAATCAAATGACACCTTGCTCATATTTTTCCGAGACTGCTGAAAAAAGTTGAACAAAAAAGCACTTTTTGACTAGACTAAATATATTAGAAAGGTTTTCGATGTTTTTCAAGCATGATTTATACGAAATTGACAAAGCATTGATAAATTCATCAAAACTGATAAGTTTTATCAAAAATTTCTTACTGCCACACCTGCTGTTCTCGTAACTTGAAAGTGTGGAAGAAATATTTAATTCATAAAGGCGATGTTAAGCCTAAAAATTCAATAATAGAGCTTGATGATTTCCTAGAAATTTTTTTTTCGAATATCAATATGTTCTTCAGAATATTAGCTATGCTGTCGGTATCGACGTTTGAAGCGAATACAAACGATTTAAAGGAGCACGATAAAAGAAGTGGACTTGTAATGACCCTTCTGAATATATAAAATTCATTGCAAATTAAAAACTCATGTTTGTCTAATTTTTTGTTTTAGAAAGGTTTGGCTGCTCTGGCAATTCATCGTGAAATTGGAATCACAGTTGACGAAGTCATGAATGTCGAACAACGCCGAAAACTAGATTTTCTTCTCTAATTTTCCAAAGAATATGTTCAATGATTTATATATCCAATTTAATATAATTCAATTTTTCACTAATTTTTGATAATTATTTTCCAATTCAAATAGTTTGAATTTTTTGCAAATTAATTCAATTTTTCTGCTTATTTTGTACTATCTACATGAAAGATTATTTTTATCAACAAGAATAGAACTTTAGAAGAAAAACTTATGAAATTTTGCACTAAGTCATATCCCCCCCCATCGCAAAAAGCTATCTACGCCACTGTATATATATATATATATATATATATATATATATATATATATATATATATAAATAAAAAAATATATAATATATATTTAGATGTATATATATATATATATATATATAATATATATTATATATATATATATATATATATATATATATATATATATAATATATATATATATATATATATATATATATATATATATATATATATATATATATATATATATTCCGGGGTTCAATCCGATTTCGGAAGTTTTGTTGGCGCTGAGAAGCACCGTTTGTTTCACGACGTTTCGCCAAAATCTCATTTGGCATTTCCAAGTGCTGCTGTACGTCTGGTGACTCGACGGCAACTACTGTTCGCTGTTTTATTGGCATTGGCTGGTCTCGTTTCCTGATTGGCCGGTTCGCTGCATAGGCTCCGCCCCCTCACTTCTTGACTTTCTTCCTCGATGTTTGTTTTTACGTCTTGTGCTGTTTTATGCGTTTTCGTGTTTTTTAAAATTATTTTCCAAGTCAGTGGAATATTTAGAGCATCGTCTCGTTTGTTTAGGTGTCCTGATTTTTCTATTTCTAGAGCTTCTCTTATGGTACGGACCCTGTAGTTTTCTATGGATGCTATTGACCGATCAAGAGAAACAAAACTTCCGAAATCGGATTGAACCCCGGAATCTTTCTCTGATTCATATATATATATATATATATATATATATATATATATATATATATATATATATATATATATATATTCTAGATCACAATTGCATTTTTTTTCGAATGTATTGTTAATTCAATTTTATCGGTGTTGAGGATTATACATATACCAAGCATAACACACAAAAAAAGATATCATTCAATTAGGTGAACAGGTATAGCTTGAGATATAAAGTTTATAATCAATTGTTCATTGTGACGTTATCATTACCTATTGTTATACGAAAGATAGAAAAATTATGATCTCCAAACCTTTGATCTCAAGGTGTATCCGGTTCAATTTAAATATCAGATTTAAATCTTAAAGTTAATTAGTGGACAAAGTTAAATGGATTGACTTTCAACGAACAACTAAAGTAAATTTTCCTAGGTCACTCAAAACCATTATTAACATCTGAAGCGACCTTGCTCTTTTGTTGAATGAAGAGAATGATATATAATAAATAGATGTAGGTATATTGTAGGTATATATATATATATATATATATATATATATATATATATATATATATATATATATATATATATATATATACAGTGGCGCACCCAGGGGGGGAGCATAAACCACATACATATTTCAATAATAAAAATTACAATTGAAACTTCCATAGCTCCAACATTTTATTAATTGGAAGAGATCCAAAATGCCAGAAAGATATATATATATATATATATATATATATATATATATATATATATATATATATATATATATATATATATATATATATATATATATATTTATATATATATATATATATATATATATATATATATTTATATGTATACAAAAGCACAAATTACAGAATAAACCACATACATATTTCAATAATAAAAATTACAATTGATACTTCGATTGCTCCAACATTTTTTTAATTGGAAGAGATCCAAAATGCCAGAAAATTTGAGAAATGTTTGATATTTAAAAAATTTAACGAAAGTCATAAATAATAGATCAGATATAATACATTTGAGTAAAATATATACACATTTAATTTTTCTAACAAAAACCATAAATAAATAAAACCAAAACCCAACAATTCACTCATCCTACTCTAGCTCAACAACAAAACCTCTTGAATATTATCGACGAAATTAATAGCCCCTACCTCCAATAGACCAACTTCAATCACATGTTCAGATATATCAAATAGAAAAAAGCCTGCTTTCGGAGACCTGCGGGCCACAATTCGCCTGACTCTTCTAATCATCTCAGCTCCTACTAGAAGCTGAATAATGAGTGGAATGTGCTGAAAAACACCTTCACACTACCCCGGAAACTGCGAAATATCGGAATTATTCACGTGAACTTGAAATTGAACAAATACTGAAAAAATGCGTTCCTGGTATCTTTGTAAAAAGGCTGGGCACCTACATACATTATGAGAATAATGTCTCTTTGATAGAAGGGCTAGGCATCATAGTTCATGAGGTTTATGGATTTCAATGAATTCATAAATATAAGGGTTTGGAATATAATCGTGCAATGCACATAAAGTGTTATACAGATTCAATTACAATTTTAGAACAATGGAATTTTTCGGCGGTTAATAGTTTTTCTTAGTATAAAATATATTTTCTCTAATTTTCAAATATTTTACTTACGGTTTTGGTCTTGAAAGGCATCTTCAGTGAAATATTCATATTTTATTTATCATTAATTAAACCTTTGTATTAATCTAATATACTGTTGAAGGTTTATTGAGAATACATAAGCATTTAAACACGTATATCCAGTTCTAATAAGTTGGTCTTTTTATGACTTTTGTGTTTTTAATTCCATTCCTATTTCAAAGTGAGCGATAAACGTCCATTGAGTTCTACATATTCATAGAAATCGCATAAATAATATATCTATACTTTATGATGTGTGTTTAATATTATATTCATCTTCTACTTATATAGGAGTTTATCACACTAACATAAAAGATCAAGAATAAGCAATATTAATTAAACTCTGTTCTATATTTACTAAGACATAAACTAAATATTTAATTTTTATTGCTGTCAAGTTATGATCATTAACTATAAGAGAATCATCTTTAAATGTGTGTTAAATACATTGGTGTAGCTAGAGAGTTTTTCTAAGGAGGCTGCCCTCCTCAGGCTAAAAAATTTCAAACTTAGTGATCCAATTTGAGAATTAACGATATTTTTAGAATACTTGACTAATGTTTGAGGAGAGATACACAAATACAGAGATACATAGATACAGAAAGAGATCATCTTCTTGTTCAAGAAATATTCAACCGAAATTAAATAAAACATGAGTGAGCAGCAGAACTTCGTCTCTAAGAATGTATTTTCCCTCATTTTTTTTTTTACATGAAAATTCTGAGCCCCTTGAATTAATTTGAAGGGAACGAAGAGATGGACAAATCTTAATACCTGCAGAAATCCAAGAAATTTCCACATAAAAATTGCAGCGAAACCAAAAACATTTGTAACTTCCAAATAACACCTCTCTAACTTTAACAGAAATCACGTTATAAATTTCAACCGTCTAAGTCAATCTAACAGAGACAAAAAATTAATACCACAAAAAGGCATTCATGAGGATCAACTCAATGAACTTAAAAATTTTCAACTATATAACTCCTTTCGAAAGCGACTGGGAATGCAAAACCCTCCAAAAACGTGTTCTCTATGCACCCTTCAAGACCCTTCAAGAAGCCCAAGAAGGCTGAATTTGGGATATGTTGTAGATAATTAATTTCCTAATCTTTTTTCACAAGTTTGAAAATTTTCCGATCATGTACCTCGCCGGGACTATTTGTGTTATTTTTTATTATATTTTAAAAAATCCAGTACCAAAAACACGAAAAAAACAAAAGTGCGCACGACGTCACAATGTTAATTTCTTCCCATCGTAGCACACAGCTAATTCAGTGTTCTGGCTTTTAATCGATTAAATCTTGTGGTTATCTTCAATATATTAATAAATATATCTGAAATGTCAAACCTAAAAAGTTATCCTGGTTGCTTCGTACCTTCATATACGAATACTACAAAAACAACTACCCAAAAAATGTTCAACAAGATATTATACATCAGGTATATTATCGCAATGAGCATTTATAAATTCTTTATCACACATGACTAAATGAAAGTAACTATTATTAATAATTTTTTGCATGAATTTCAGATCTTTTCAGTCAATTTACAGGTTGAAG
This sequence comes from Cynegetis impunctata, assembly GCA_030704885.1. Taxonomy (NCBI): domain Eukaryota; kingdom Metazoa; phylum Arthropoda; class Insecta; order Coleoptera; family Coccinellidae; genus Cynegetis; species Cynegetis impunctata. The sequence continues at coordinate 36,899 of JARQZK010003763.1, forward strand.
CTGTTGACACTGTACTATCGAGAAATTCCTTTAACATTAAGAAGTCACAATGATGCCACTCATCGTAAAGTTTTTCGCATCGACTATTAGTCGATTTAAGTTTCAAAATACATCAAAAATTGATGATTTTTTTCAAAAACTCCATTGGTATGTTTAACAGAATAAAGTGAAAATTAAATACCAGAGTTTCATTTATCAGACATCAAAGAATATACTATACAGTATATATAGTGAAACTTAAGCCAAGTGTGTTTTATTTTGAATTTATTCATTATGAACTTTATTCATTATGATGTTTCGCCAAGTGATGTGCGACAATTCAATCTCAGTTATTATATTGAAGATTAATATGGTTTTTATATTTTTAAATTTCATTTTTGATTACTGAATCGATATTAAATAATATTTTTGATAATTTTGAAAATTTAAAAAACTGCTTCCTTTCGATACAATGTTAAAATAATTCCGTATATTTCCTAATACCTATATCTATACCTACTGCATATAATTTTAGGGTAGGCAGTGAACACTTTTGTCTTCAATTAGCTACGCCTATGGTTAGATACATAACGTATCGGTTTGTGTGTACCAAATACTTGGTAGAGTGGCTCTCATTTATTTCCTCAGTTGATTAAAATTATAAATCAGGTTCTCGAATATTAATTGTCAAATTTATTGTTTGATCTGTTGGAAACCAACGACTGAACTTTCTTCTGAAGCATCGACAACATTTGTATGAGAATACACATCACTTTCTCGTTATTCTAACTTTACTACTTCAACTCTTATTATATTCATTTTCTGTTACTTCTTAATGATAAACTGAAAATGAAATGATATTTGGATTGATTCAAATACATCAAAAATGCCCAGATTCATCATAAATGTAATTTATGAATAACTCAAATGAAGGAAAGCATGTTAAAAAAACAAAATATCAAACATTTGAGGACAGTATATGCAGATGGTTTAATTATTATTAAACACAATATGAACTAAATAACCATACTTGCAAAAATAACTGAAATCCCATACAGACAAATAAAATCATGATATATAGATAAAACTGATATAATTTCCTTTGTCCAAATTGAACGATATGAACCTGGACGACATGCGGTTTCGGCAGAATGACGCTATGTGCCACACAGCGAACTTCCTTGTGGACTTTTTGCATGAGCGATTTGAAGATATGGTTATTTCTGGCAGAAGTGGCGTGAATTGACCAGCAAGGTTGTATGATTTGACCCCGCTAGACTTTCTTGTGGAGTTTTCTAATAAGCCGGAATCGACTCAAAAGTCAACATAACCCAGGTCATTTCTCAAATTCAGCCGGATTATTGTAGCAGAGCCATTGAAAATTAGTACCTCTCAGAAACTGTGATACTTCAAGTTCAATGGCAATATCATTGCATGAAACTTCTTTCAGATTGGTAAACAAGAGGAAATTTCGAAAATTCTAATTTTGTCTAAAAATTCCAATTTTTGTCATTGAAGTCGTGCTACTTGCGAAATACACTGCGCCGCAAATTAAACGCATACATTCAAATATTTCCCAAGTTTTGACTGAATATTTTCTCAGGCGGTGATCCGATTTGAACAACTTTTTCACCAAATAGAAGCTCCGTGTTTTGAGAAAATGTGATAGTTATAAGATGATCAAAAAAATTAATAAACTTATTGTACAGGGTGTTTGAATAGGGACATGTTTTCTTCGTCCAAGTTTGCATCCTTCTGCGGGCAATATCGGGTAGCTCAGGCAGAAAAAAATAGACGGTGTTATGATCGCATGTCTTTTGAGTAATTTGTTTTTTAAATCGTTCGATATGCATGGTAAATTCATCACATGTTGGTAATATTTTTCGTTCAATATTATTATCAGATCAAATTTTTTTCTGATATCTCATCAAAGTTTTGTATTGATCGAAATAAATTACTATTAATTAGAACCATCCTCGTTTGCCAATTAGTTTACCATTAGTACTATGCCGAAGAATTTGTAATGCCAGTTATTGAATAAGCTAATAACTATTCAATTAGAATTTTCAATAAAATTTCTGCTCCTTGAGGCTTTATGAACGAACATAAAGGAGCCGATGATTGAACAAATACCAATAATTTGGATTGATCAGCATGCCTTAGGTGAACATTGAACACCTGCACCATTTTATACTTTTTTATGGGACCGCGGAATTCAACGGCACAACGAAAAAAGTTTGACAGATTGTATATCTTAATGAAGAATACACCAAAGAACACTATTCGTCAATTCAAGAATCATTAAAATATTTTGCTTGGATTACATAATTTAATCTGGTCGTCTGCTAAGAATTCCTCGTGCCAAATTAACAGTTGTGAAGGCATAAAAGATCAAATGAATTAAAAGATCTTGGGAATTTGTTGCTAGTTAATATTTGGATGTTTTTGTTCCTGCCTTATATCAACATCAAATTATATTTCAGTGGGACATACAGAAAACATAAAATTTCATCACATACAACTGAATCAATGGTACACGTAAAAGTATTCATTTAAGCAAACTGAATAAGTATTTCAATTTATTAATGCTGAAAATGACACAACAACTTATAATAAAGATAAATGGGTGATATACATCAAACTCAATTACATACGTCATTACTCAATTTAAAATGGAGAAAAAAACCCATGAACAGTAGAGCTTCGTCATTAGGGTCGTATTCTCCCCTAATTTTTTTTTATTTTTACATAAAAATTCTTAAAGCATTGGTTGGAGGGGTTTTAAAGATGAGCAAATCTTTCACAATAAAATATAAAATCCCTACATTAAAATGGCGGAGGTTGAGAAAAGTAGTTGAAACAAAAGACAGTTGCTTAACTTCAACTCAATCCAAATACGAAATTTTAACCCAATTTTAATCGTAGTAATTGTGGAGATGCGCAATACCCCAAAAACCACCAAACTAATTAAATCTCTACATAAAAATGAAGACGAATAAGGAAAGAAGTTGAAACTACTAGAATACACTTCCCCAACATCATTTCACATCTATTTACTCAATTTTAACCCTCTAACTCAATCTGCAGAAGCTGTGCTTAACGGTGGTAATAGAAAGTTTATATTGCCAAAATGAACTTACCATCAACTTTATCTAGTCCAGTAAGTTTTTTTTCATCAGATATTATATTTTGCTTACAATAATAATATTGCTTGCGCATTTATTATATTATGATGTACTTGAGCCAAATAATTTTAAATGTTATTCACAATCAAATTCGCAAAAACGATAGCACAGCATGAAGAAAAAGCGAGGTGGAATGTAAATACAAACAATATGTAAAAGACACAGTTACAGTCAAATAACTGTTCAAAATATAATTGTAGGTATATTGTTATTTATTATGACGCACGAAGTTCGTTTTCAAAGAGCTCTTTAAGTTGGTTTCAAAGGGTAGGAAATAACCCAGAAAACGCTTTGTAATTTTTTTTCTACTTAACATATCATTATGAAAGTTTGCATCAATGTTTACAAAGAGTTACTTAACAAAATACGCTAAAAAACGAAAAATCAATATTCTTGATAATTTTTGGGTACCGCGTCCCCTTAGTCTACTTTAAAAACGTCCCAAGAAGTTTTTTCAAAAACTAGTCCATTATGGTTATAATCGCCAAAATTTTACAAAAAAACCGCTTTTTTCGATTTTTGACAAAGTTGCGTTCGGCGCTCGAGGTCACAAACTTGGATTATTCATAAGGCCCACATCATAAACAAGTCTGCAAAAAATCAGAACTACCGGATTTGATGCATACTACCCCATACTTTCAGGCAACAAAGTAACTGGATTAATCTACGTACAAATTTTCAACTCTCTAACTCAAAATAAAGAAGTGGTAGCTTCATATACCCTCCAAAAAGCCCTACAAGGCTCAATTTTGGATATGTTCCTCTCATGCTACCTTACAGTGTATCTGAGGTTTTCTATCATTTGTACTCTCTAGCTGTTTGAATCACTTCTTCTTCATGTGCCGTCTCCCTTCGATAGGTTGGCTATCATCATTGCTATCTTAATTTTGGACGCTGCGGCCCTAAACAGGTCAGATGACGTGGCCTTAAACCACTTTCGCAGATTTCTAAGCCAGGACATTCTTCTCGCTCCAATGGATCTTTTTCCCACTATTTTTCCCTGGATTATGAGGCGTAGAAGTTCGTATTTAGGACCTCTCATGATGTGGCCGGGATATTGCAATTTTCTTTTCTTAACTTCCTGTAGGATCTCCCTTTCTTTTTTCATTCTTCTCAGAACCTCCACGTTGGTCGTATGTTCTGTCCATGGTACTCTCAACATCCTACGGTAGGCCCACATCTCGAACGCTTCTATTTTTCTCTCGCAGTACACATTGAGGGTCCATGTTTCTACACCATACAAGAGAACACGCAATCCGTAGCATTTAAGCATCCGAGTTCTCAAGTCCAGGCTGAGGTCGCGGCTACAGAGCAGCTTTTTGATTTTCACAAAGGATGCACGGGCTTTCTCAATGCGGATCTTTATTTCCGAGCAGTAATCCACGGAGCAGTTGACACTTGTACCCAGGTATCACTACTTAGGTATTATTTTATTATAATTATTAATTCGAATTACTACGACGTTATTGATTTGTAGTTGTTGATTGTTTTTTCCTAATTTCTGCAAAAAGTGAACTCAAAAAAATACCGGTTCACCAGAAATTCTATGGGTATTGGTATATTTTTCGAAATCAGATATTTATCTAAACACTAAAACAAATAACGATATAATGAAAGAGCTGTCTTAAAATCTGTGTTACGAAAATCGTTAAAACAGCGGACGGATGCGAATAAATATTTCGATCGATACAAAATGAGAGAGTTGATGATTTCACTGAAGATAAACATCCTTGTCGAGCGTCTTCTAGACATAGAAACTTTTTAAATACTACCTATTCTTTCATCGTTCCACGCGAACTGGATAATGCAAGTTTTATCACACAGTCTTCATGTTAGTTTGTAAGGAATACTGCCGAATCACTAGACCAAGACCATCAAACAAGAAAATAAGGTCATTACATAAGAATCTAAGCAGTTATTATCTTAAGAACAATTTGATGAAATGAAAACATTAACCTTTGAAGTCGTATTTTCTCCGAAAATAATAGACTATTGCACTGTATACAGTGGGACAGTAGACAGTGAGGTGATGGAGTGGCTTTTGGATCTCCTGGAACGCGACTTTTGAGGTTTTTAGATTATATATATATATATATATATATATATATATATATATATATATATATTTATATATATATATATATATATATATATATATACTTATATATATATATATATATATATATATATATATATATATATATATATATATATATATATATATATAATATATATATATATATATATATATATATATATATGACCAAAAACTATATTTGAATTTACTACGTTTATTATCACAAAAATGAAAAATATAAAACTGCGATTGCAATTTCGGTCGCTAGACCATCATCGGGCAGATTGAGTTAAGAACTGAATAAATAATTATAGATTTGCGCTTACGGATGGGAAAGAATTATTGCTAGTACCTAAATATGCAAGAGGAACACATTTCAAGAAGGGTTAATAGAAGTGGATTTCCGAAATTGGTACAATAAAATGTTCTTAGAAAAGTTGTTATTGTTTATATATACTAAATATAGGAGAATATATCAAGTCAATCTGGTCATTCAGCAAGATATCTTTTGCATTATGATTCAGTTTTAAAATTTCTAATGATTCTGAGTAAGGAAGTTTGGTTCCTTTCGGTAATTTATGCAGAATTTGAAAATTATCTATTTGTGGAAATGGGTGGTTGTTTTCACGGCAATGATTTGGAAACGTTAAATCCGTTTTATTTTTCAAGAAAGATTGTTGGTGTTCTTTAAATCTTGTCTTGAACGATCGACCAGTCTGATCTATATATACTCCTTTGCATACAGGACAAATCAACCTATAAACTTTCAAATTTTGAAGTGATATCTTTGTCATTGAATAAAAATTTTGAGAGGTTTGAAAGCAATTTTAATATTACATTTAGGAATGACATTAGCAACTTTTTCTGTTAGGGGACCAAAATATGTTAAAGATATGAATTTTTCCGATTTTTCTACTTTTAATTGAGGATATATGCTGTTGTATGCTAGTTGACTACGTTTCTTGTTTATCATTTTATCTATCAAACTTGTATGAAAACCATTATTTGAAGCAATTATTTTTATAGTCAAAATTTCTTTTGCTGAATTTGTTACGGACAATGGAATTGAAAACGCTCTGTGGATCATTGAATTAAAAGCTGAATGTTTATGGGAAGGAGAATGATTTGAATCCGACGGAATACATATATCCGTGGTTTTCTATATATATCAAAACTCAAAGTATTATTATTATGAAAGATAGTTGAATGCAAGAAATGTATCTGTCGATCCAATTTTTTTCAACTCTGAACGTTATATTTTGGTGAATGCTATTAATATAATTCAAAAACTGTTCTAATTGTCTCGCATTTTGCAATCGCAGTGTTATATTTTTCAAAGTATTTTTGTGATAATAAACGTAATAAATTCAAATTCAGCTTTTGTTCATCCTGTTAAATTATCACGTGGTAGCGACGGATTCTAACAACTATATATATATATATATATATATATATATATATATATATATATATATATATATATATATATATATATATATATATATATATATATATATATATATATATATATATATATATATATTTAGTTTACTTTCTGGAACTCTATGAAGAATTTTTATATTATTTATGTCTGGAAATGTGTGTACTGAATCTAGAAAGTGTTTTTCAAAATTTGAGTTTTATATATTTAATATGAAGGAATTTAGATGTTCTTTGAATCTAGTGGCAGATTTTCTGCCAGTTTGCCTTATGTAAAATCTACTATATTCTTAAAAACTACGCTTATAAACTCCAATTTTTTTTAAAGTATAGTTTTCTCTTTAAGATTGAAAAATAAAAAGGCTTTTTTTTATGGTTTGAATGATACTTTTTTATTATTTTTGGAGTATGTTGCCGATTTTTTGAAAATTGAAACATTAGGTAATTATGTATATGTTCGTTTTTTCAAATTAATATAAGTAGACATATATTTACTTGTCTTTTCTTAGCAATAATGTTTCCGTTGCCATCTAATATTAACAGACCTGACTGCTGAAATCAGACAGAATAGCACGTAATTAGTAACTAATTACGGTAACAGCCTTAAGAAATTTAAGGAAACATTTCTTTTTTTTCAAACTTCCATTTCGAACATCATGTAGGTATGGGTTTCTGTGGTAGATCAATATGGTTCATATTTTCATCTGCAGAGCCTCCCATTAGTCCCATTAGACCAAATGAGCTGAAATTTGGTATGCGAAGTTGATTTTGGACCGATCAAAACTATCAAAATTTGAGTAAATTCAATCAAAATTTTGGAGTCTCCAAACATTGGGAGAAGGAGTGGCGAGAAAGTGCATAGGTGAAACCACATCCAAAAATCCTTCTAGGTCTTTTTGTAGGGCATAAAAAAACCTTTTTTCCGAAGGATTTTTGCACCCTCTAGCTCCCGCCGAATTTAGTCAGAAGGTTGAAAATTTGTATGCATTTTGGGTTCATGTTAGAGAAGTGCCATTTGAAGTCATGAGCTTTTTCCAACAGCTGCCCTTCTTGCGTAAAAATTTCTTGTTTATCGTGGTTTTTGAGAATTTGCGCACCGCCACAGTTTCTGCAGATTGAATTAAAGTTTGATGGTCCAAATTAGTTACGTGGATTGAGTTGTTAATTATATTCTGTACAACCGGTCTTTTCCAGTTACTATATAATATTGAAAATTATAAATTTCGCTTTACTTATTATTTGTACCTATATCTATATGGTACAATGTACCCAAATAGGGCATACTTATTGAATTAAATTAGTGAATATATGAGCATTGACCTCCTCAATTCGAAGTAAAATATTCATTCATTACTTTTCTGAATATTATTGGAAATATTTCTCGTAGATATTCATTTATATCGAATTGGTTAGTTCTCAATTCAGCATAACAAATAATTCAGCACAGTCAGTCCAAGAGCATTATTTTTCAAACTCGGTGGCTTATAACGAACAGAATATTGTTCCGCTCTTCTGAAATTGTGGTAGAATACTGGGGAGATTGGTTTCTTTCGCCAAAAATTCGACATTTATTAACGCATTACTAGTGGTCCGGGATATTGAACAACTTCATCATAATTTTCTGTAGATTCAATACCCACAGAGGTTTTTCAAGAGAAATGTTGAAATAAATGAAATTTTTTCAAATAAAAATATTCATTCGATGTTCATTCAGTCATATCTTGATTTCATGGAACGCCAAATATTTGAAATTTCGTTAGTACTTTTTCTTCTTAGCATGAACAGAAAAATGAATCTTATTTACATATTCACATCGGAAGAAAATATATAATGCCATAGATCTGGTGACATTCCAGAATGCTGCAACCAGTTTCAATTAAAGGCGTACCTTTTGGAGTGCCACTGGTGAAATTGTCTCACATTCTTGCAAACCCCATAGAAAGAAAGCGAGAGGTGTCAGATTTGGTGACCTAGGTGGCCATTCAATAGGTCTTCTCCTACTAATCCACTGCTATTGTGGTACTGTGAACACTACACCATTGAAAACTTGTATTATTTCAAGCAGTAAATTGAATACTCTTCAACCATTCGTGAGGTTAAGTACTACCATTTTGAGAAAAAAAATTAAAAATAGATGTAACATCTAGAATTACATAAGAATTTCAAACATAGCAAAATAAATGGAGGTTGTCATTTAAACTTTCAGAGGTAGGTGCCCTAGGACTGAAGAGGTTGAACATAATACAACAATAAATACCTCAAAAGTTCCCCCTCTAATATATAAATTGACATGTTTCGTCAAATAGTATGATCAGATAAATATATATATATATATATATATATATATATATATATATATATATATATATATATATATCTATAGACAAAGAATTGCTGTTGTCGACTATGAATTGAATATATCAGGGATGAGGTCTATCGGAAATTTGAAACTCTCATGAACCCAATATTTCGTCATTTATTCATGACATCTTCAGCAGTATAGTATCTAAAGACCCTGAGAATTAAAATATATCCAAACACATTTCTTGTCGCCGGCAACCGCTTTATAACCTCCACTCTATTGAAATGTTTCACCAATATTAAAGAACCTTCAACTCGACGAATATGGAAATACTGGTCCCGAACTGCTACTTTATGATGCAACAGCACGAATGAGAATAATACATCGTAATAATTCATTCATTTACACTATTACAATAGGTTAATCCAACCACAATGTAACATAAAGCTCTAATAGAAATAACTGTTCTAGAAAGTAAAAGTAATGTACCATATAATGGTTGACTTAATTCGGAATCAATGTAGTTTTTACGTAAGGTTTCTTATTGTTGTGGTAAGAAATACTAGGGTAATTCCTAATTTTGAATTAGTCATGTTGAACTGGAGCGCTATGAAGATTAGCATTATTTTTTTCCAAATTTATTAACTATGTATCACGGAATGAATTTTTTACTAGACAGGAAACTTCAGTTATCGAGAATTATATACTTAATTTTAAATAATTAGAATATGTACTAGTTAATACGGCCCAATCGCCCAAAATATAGTTTCGCGAAAATAAAGGTCCGCGCACGAACCCCGATTCGTGTTACGTCTATGGTAGCCTATTCGCTTAGGCCTATGGCGACCAGGCGATCGTCGGTCCTTCGTCCAGCAAAGGTTTGCGATCTCACGTAAATCGTCTGTTCAGCATTAGTTAGGGGTTATTGTACCCAACGTGGGACAGCCAAGTTTTTCCTTGCAACTTCGTACTTATAACTCCTATCGAAGATGAGACAGTGGGGTTTTTTTTTAAACTGATTTTGATGGATTCCCAAAATTCTTTTTTAAAGCACCAATCACGTTTGTACAATCCGATATCAATACAAAATTACCTATGTATCAAAACTGATAATATGGCATGCTTACGAGGTAACTATAAACAGCCACAGAGGTACTAACTTCACTTAAGGAAATACTTGAAAGTGTCGCAAGTTAGAGCGGCTTCTCTAATTAGGACACTTGACCATATACATATTATATATATTCCTGTATTTGAAATTACATGCGATTGAAAGTTGGAAAAAGATTTCATGGCATCTTGCAATATAACGGTTTTTTGAGCTATCAATATTTGCTGAGAAAAATGAGAGCATCACAATATTATAAAACAAATATTTACTTCACATTTCCGGAGTGAAACCTGTAACTATTCGAACATGCCTTTCTTTTTATAGAGATAATTCTTGATAGACAGAAGATCTTGCTTGTTAGTTTCCCTCAGTGGGGAATAATGAATCTCTGAATTATACTAAATTTAAAAATTGACAATGTAATTCACAAATTTAGTACAACTAGATATAGAATAGTTTTGATTTATACTGTTTTATTATGCAGGTAAAGTATTAACAAAAATATATATTAACGGAAAATCAAGAGGAAACAAACATTCAATATACAGAAAAGAGATACAAACTCAAGCCTCGGTAGACTAGCGGTAAGGTGTACCGCTTGTGCCGTTTGTAAACCGAGGATTGTGGGTTCGAGTCCCACCTTGCTCTTGGATGTTGTGTATGTCCGGAATTTAGTGGTTCTATATATATGATTAAATTGTTGGGTAATGTACATAGTTTACAAGCCCGTTGGCTGTTCGGAACCTGCGATAAACTGTAGGTCCCTCGAGATTAAAAAAAAAACAATACAAACTCACCTTCGAAAACTTGCAGACTGATTCACTTCTTCGCAAAAAAGAAGTGTCCTGGAAAAAAACAGCTTTGATATAAATCGTTTTCAATTTATCACATATCATTCACAGTACAAACTAAATGTTAGAAGTATGAATACATTCTCCAAGATATTCGAATCGAAAACTAATTGAACTTCTGTTTTTTACATATACACAGAAATTTATAATAGGTAAATGTCAGCCGAACCTATTTCACATAAAGTAAATGTTTGTGTGAATCACTAAAACACTTGTTTCATTAATTCTTGTTTGAAAAAATGAAAAAAATATAAACTTCAATATTATGCATTCAATATGTATATATATATATATATATATATATATATATATATATATATATATATATATATGTATATATAGGTATATATATATATATATATATATATATATATATATATAACTACAACCATATTGAGTCTCTGTAAGATATTTTCATCTATTATTCGGTATTAATAAAAATCAGAGCTTTGGAATGCAATATCACCTGATTCTACGAAGCTGCTGTTTGTAATTTGGAATGTACGATACTCTCTTGAACAATAATAACGTAAAAATTTAGTATTATACTCATGTCCCTCACGACCCCTAATGCATTCTTCGAATTCATGAGAATTAGGTTGTACAGAAGCGTGTTGATGTGTTTATAGTTGCTTACACTGAACTGAATTAGGTCAATATAAGTTCAATCAAATTATTTCACTGATACTAGCTCGAAGATTGATTGACAATTCAAATTTTGTTTTGAAAGTTTTTTGAAAATATAATTCAAAAACGCTGTATATATATATATATATATATATATATATATATATATATATATATATATATATTTATATATATATATATTTATATATATATATATATATATATATATATATGTATATATATATATATATATATATATATAATATATATATATATATATATATATTATATATATATATATATATATATATATATATGTATGTATATATATATATATACATATATATATATATATATATATATATATATATATATATATATATATATATATATGTATATATATATATATATATATATACATATATATACATATATATATATATATATACATATATATATATATATATATATATAAATGGTAGTATAATCATTATTATTTTATTTTTTGTTATACTCTGAATAATTCAGATGGGATTATACAACAGAGAACTTATATCGAAATTAAATATATTCCAATAGGAATGAAATTAAGAAGAATATTTCCCTCCTGTCAAAAATCCCTTGTAAATGGAATGCAATTATCGAAAATTACAGCGATAATTGCATTGTAGAAAGCGAAAGAGCCCTGCGATAATTGCATTGTAGACCGATAATTGCATAGTAGCATAGTTCATAATACCGAAAGAGCCCTGCGATAATTGCATAGTAGTATAGTTCATATCACGGTTATTGATGACAAGCTGACAATTTATGAATTACTAACGTCAGTTTGACAAGTTGAAAGTTTACTCGGGAAATATTCCCCAAAATTGCACTCGTGCATCAAAATAACCGGATAATTTCGCATTCCATCGTGTTGTCTTTGAAAAACTGCATTCGGTCATTTTCATATTTTGAAGAAAAAGCCCTCAGTTTTTTGACAACACGCTGTCGTGCAAAATTATCGGTAATTTTGATGCACTTGTGCAATTACTTACGATAATAGAACTATATCAACACGGAATAGAGATGATGAACTAAATAATAGCTAATAACCACATCAAGTTCTATGGAATTATTGAAACTTATATTAAGCTCAAACATATTGACCAATACAATCAATATGACATCCGAATGAAATAAATAATTAATAAAGAAAACAATAATTATTAAAAATTTTATACCAATATCTAACAATTTTATACCAATACATCAATTTCATGCACATCTTTCGGCACTTAAATAGCACACAATTCAGAAAAATGAACTTCAAATCAAGAAAAGAGAAAACAGTGAAATACTGAAAATAAATTCTAAAAAAAATTAAGAACTAAAAGAATGTACATACTAGAAATGTAGATTCGGATTCTACATACCAAAATACATACTAATTGGTACATCACATTTCACATTGAGTATAACTGTTGCCTAGTATAATTAATGGAATATCTGTATTGTAATGTATGTATATGTATGTCTGGTTTATGTCACGGTTTATGATTTCTGGATTAGAAGTAACAAATTCCATACGGTACCGTCGCACATTGTAATGAATAATTCAACACGCGGTTCAAAGAATTGCCACTATATTCCATAACCTCTGAGTCACTGAAGAGTGTGCTCCTCTATGTTTATTTATATTCTCGCATTGTTCAAGATGTCTCATCCCGGTACTGCTATTATTCGCACTTGTTTTGTAAGGAATAGCAGAATGGGAAGAATTAGTTCATTTTAAATTTTTTGGAACGAAGGTCCAGACACTTGGCAAATGAAAGCTTGGCTTAAAACTATGTCCGACACGACTGGCATGACTGACACTACTCCGTTGCTAAGCATCAGCATAAGCAGTATTCGTATATGTGTATTGTTGTTATTTTGTTAATAAATAATTCATTGTGAAAATGTTTCAGTAGAAGTTGAGGATGATAAGTGAGGTAAATACCAGGTTTCTAAATTATTGTAAAATAGGTACTTATGACTTTGAAGTGCAGTATTAATTATAATTTTTACACATAATCTATTCGTACAATGATATGATCAAATTTCGGAATGACTAATTAAATGAAGCAACTTTTTCAACATGTTTTATTTTTACTCATCCGAAAAGTACAGATTTCAACAACAATTCTTCTGATAAAATCTCAGATGCATTGTTACAATTTCTAGGATAAATTTTATTTAAGTATAATCGGTGATTCAGTAAAATCAACAAGATAAGAAACCACAAGTTTTTTGAAAAACTTGCAAAAAATAGAAAATCGAACATATGTGCCCAACTTAAGTTACCACAACACAATCTTCACTAAAATTGAACAACTGCGTTCCATCCGGATGTCCCACACTCTCGTCCTTTTATTATCTTAATTTTCTGCGGACTCCTGGATAAATTCCTTTGAAATAATACTGATTTTTTCTTGTATGGAAATAAAAAGTTCGGTTGATTAAAAATCACATTGAATACCTGAAATCAAATTTACATACATTTTCGGAGGTCATAAAAAAAATTTAATTAAATTATGGAAACTATTCGAATGGGTCTTTAGTCTTGCAAATGCAAATGAGCAGGTCGGCTCACCCAAAAGAGGAAGGCCTACTTTTCCTCCTACTAACAGTAGAACTCTAATTTTGCAGACAAATATTAAAGTTTATTTTTTTTATTATAATATCACGAATTTCCATGACAACTGCATTTTTGAGACAAAACTTTTATCATGACATACATTTACATGATATTTTCAACGACGATTTTGAATATGTATTTGGCGTTAATATTGAGAATATTATATTATATTATAATATAATTCTATATTATATTTATATATATATATATATATATATATATATATATATATATATATATATAAATATATATTCATATATATATATATATATATATATATATATATATATATATATATATATATATATATATATATATATATATATATATATTGTAAATGAATATTCATTTGGGCTCAACAGGCCCAGGCGTATGATAAAGATAATAACGTTGGGAAATTCATTTGAAAAATTCATGATTAATCCAATTAACCCTTCAGCGGAGCTAGTCTCATGAGATTCGACGATATGGGGTTTCCTTTCATCCTTTGAAGTAGAATGATAGAAAATTCGACATCGGCGCCACACACGATGCAAACACTAGACAGTCTATTTCGCTGTTCAACAAGTTCATCAGTAGTGTCCCGTCCGTCAACCAAGCAGGAAATGGCGTCAAATCCACATAACCACCTGATAGTTTCTAAGAGGGCATTAATGACACGCAAACGAATCATATCGCTATCTATCTTGAACCGATAGGTATCTCACTGGGTGTAAAGGGGACATAAGTTTCGACGGACTTTCCTGTTTGCCCGATTTCGGAGATATCTAATGATAAAAATAAGGTTACGCTATTATTTTGATTTTATTGTATAAACGTCAGTGTTTCTTATCGCAGAGTTGCATTTAAAACTTACATAAAACTAGTTGATTTTTTAGTTTCAATAAGATGAACAAACAATGCAGCTCATAGATTAATATCAAAACGCTTTTTGGATTGTTTCTAAAACACCCTGTAACTCAGCAGTTTTCTCTAAGTGATTGGGGTTGAATCTTCATATTTTGAGTAAAGATTTTCCAGTTGATATACCTTGTACATATATATTTATATATATATATATATATATATATATATATATATATATATATATATATATATATATATATATATATATATATACAGCGTTTTCCTTAAATACTAAATTTATGTGAGTATGTAAGTATGATTCTTCGACTCATTTAAAGAAAAACTACCTATGAAAGAATGTCCTAAAAGTCTAAACTTTTGCGATATAGGGTGATAAAATTTTGAAAAAAAATCATTTTTTTTAATAATAACTGGAATAGTATTGTAGACAACTTCATAGAATTTGGTACATGTCTTCTATGCATCAAGGTGAATTTTGTGATGTAAGAAAATTTTCAATTTCTCTACCAAAGGCGTTCGTTCGGGTTTTGCAGTGAATATTTTTGGAGAAGAAAATACTACGCCACTGCTCTCTCTTGAAATAAAAATGAATTTTGAGATCCTTATTTATTTTTGAGCAAATTCGATATCATGGATTTTCTTTATCCGAAGCATGGTTTTCGCTATAAAAAAATTGTTTTACTTCAGGATCAATTTCTCTAAAATCTGGTGCAATGTGGAAATGTTTGTCCATCGGCTGAAAGCAAATTAAGAGATCAGATTTTTTCCAAATATACAAAAAATGTACCGAATATTATAGAGTTGTCTACAATATTATCTCAGTTATTACTGAAAAAATTACTTCTTTCTAAAATTGTATCATCCTGTATATCAAAATTTAAGACTTCTAGGACAGGTTTTTTTCTTAAAATTGGTCGAAGAGTCACCCCCTTGAATATTAGCATATCTTCAAGGAACACCCTATATATATATATATATATATATATATATATATATATATATATATATATATATATATATATATATATATATATATATATATATATATATATATATATATATATTATATATATATATATATATATATATATATATATATATGTATATATATATATATCAGTGGCGGCTCGTGAGGTTTTGATTTGAGGAGGCTACAAGAGGTGTTAAAAAATACACCATGGCCGAAAATTTTTAGGATTTCAAGGTCAACCGCCTTATAATTTAAAGAGAATCAAAGTAAAACAAGCACCCCAAACTATTAATTTGTTTGGAAAAAAATTTTTTCACTTTCGAGTGTGTACCTTGAGACCTACAACTCCTATTTACAATATTCACAAAAAATCTTCTCAGCCATTTAATCAATTCATCTATTCATCATATTTTTTTTCTATCACAAAATAGGTACCTACCTACCTACTTAACGAATTTGTTACTTATTCGAGGAATTAATCAATTGTTGCCCAGCAAGAACCAACGGGGAGGTGAGAGTTTTTTCTTGCCAAAAATAAAATAGGACCCTCCCAAAAATAGATTAAAATAAAATTCTTGTCATAAAAGTAAAACAAAATAAAAATAAAATAACAACAAAATGAAATAATAAAATATACGTTTAGACCTAAAAAAAAAAATTTAATACATTCTTTGGCATAGACATCCATTTTTCCTGCATAGATGCCAATGCCAAGGCCTTAAATGAAAAATAATGTTTACATAAAATCAAACAAAAAATAAATTCTTTTGAAATTTTTACAAGGAACAACGAATTATTTGGTATAATACTAAGTAATAAAGTACCTAGCGCCACAAACAAAACCTGTGAAAAATAAAATGTACAAAATATGTGTGGGACAGCAAATAAAAAGTTATATATTTTTGATAGCGGGATTCTGCGATCTTTAACGTTAGCAAAATGATCTATAATATCCTCATGAAATTTTTTGTCTTTCGCCAAAAGTTTTACCAATTCTTTTTCAATAGACAACAAACTAATATTTTTCAAACGATCCTGACTCATTGAATTTCGTAAATAAGTTTTAATTCTCTTAAGAGTGGAAATCGAGCGCTCTACGGAAGCCGATGTCACCGGGATAGAAACAATTAGACATAAGAGTTTATAAACTTGGGGTAAATCTTGAAACTTGTGCTGTAAGATTTGAAAAACTATTTCTGTTTGTTCAAAAGTTAATTTAAAGATGTTTAAAAAATATATAAATTCCTTAACTTGTAAGTAAGATATTAATCCGCGTGCTGTATTTAAAGTTACTTTATCGGTGAAAAATTCCTCACTTTCAACTAGGTATAGAATTAAATCCTCAAATCTTAAGAAGGCCCCAAACAGAGACATTTTCACTAGTAAAAAGTAAACACTGCCAACAAAATAATTTATTTTTTACCTGTGATCCGGTTAGGCAAGGATGCCTCTCGTAATTATTTGTATTGAAACCGCGGTTTTGTTTTCTGTTACGCTGCACCAATTTCTTCAATTCAAGGGTAGGTCTCACTATTTTTATCAAAACTTTATCCTCATAACTTAGAGCACTAAAGTTATGGGATAACAAATATTCCACTAAGTCACACACACAATACGCGAACTCTTTCTGGCGGCCATTAGCGAATTACGACACATTACGATTTCCAACGAAATTGACTCGATGTCACGCGAAATCCTATAGTTGTGATTGGTCGATATTGTATGAATCTGGGTTCCTATCCGTGTTGCCATTTACATGTGTTTTGCTTTACTATTGCAATAAAGTATTCTGTTTTTGAGTGGTGTGAGTTTGCTTTTCTGTGGCAGGCATAATGAACGTTGAGAATATACCTTTCGTCCTTTCTAAGCTTTCCGCAGCGTTGCCACAAATCTTGAAATGAATGAAATGCAGTAAATTTAAATACCTTCTATCTTAATTAATAAATTATATTATATAATATATATATATATATATATATATATATATATATATTCAGTGATAATGCTGCCGTCTTCATAGACACCTGCATCTCTTTGAATATAAGTAGGAATCAAGAGGATATTTGGCAGTTCACTCCATCCATACCGATTACCGAGTGGGCAGTACTGATGATATCTAATGAAATCGCAACAGCTGTTGCGATTGTGAATGATGAGTGAATTGCCAAGTTTCCTTTTATCGCCCTTATTGTGTAAGGAAGTGAAGGGCTATTCTCAAATTTTCAAATTACTTCCTTTATTTAAATTCGTATTATATAATTCTTCACATAGAACACTAACATCTGTATCAGAAATGAAGGTTCCTTATCAGACATAAATTCATGACCTCATTGAGTATGCAATCTTCGGCGTGGATGAAATTTTACAAAGCATACTATAGTCACGTAATATTCAGTAACTCAATATTCCACACACGAATGCTGGTGACGTCGATGTCCACATTGGAAACATGATCCTTGTTTACAATAGAGTTCAAGATCATGAGCACCAAGAATCAACAATGAGTACCCACATCATCATATTATTTATGTCATTCATGTTTCATTCAATCTACTATGTCATTAGAATTCAGTTATATGGAAAGTGCGTTTGCTTCTTCAATGTAAACAAAGAATAACGAAGAGCAATATTCCTCATCACCATTTCATGATTTGAGCTTTTTAATGCCATTTCAGGAAATCTTATAGCCTCTTGTGTATGCAAATACTCAGGAAGGAAGATAATGCAATATTTGAATGATTTAATCAGGATACAGTGAGATAATTATTTAACCACTATTTATTTTATGGTTATATTACAACACTGATGAAATATGTTTTTTCTCCGATCGTGGGAAAAGTGACACTATTTTGACCTGTTTTCTATGCGAAAAGCTCAACATTCCAGAATAGTGGTCAGTTGCTAAGCAATTAGAAAATTACAGTGCGGTAATATTCTTACCGCACTGCAGTAGCGTGCGGTAATGTAACAAATGGATTATTACATTAAAATGAAACAAAGTATGGTTTTAATTTTTATGATTGTTGTTAATATTTACATTTTTTGTATCCTGTAGCTTGACGTTTTAAAACTGCTCTCAGTTTTTGGTACTGGGCAATATTAATATTATTTTTAACAGACAAAGTTGATTGAAGCATGGAATAATGTGCCCACAACGTCGAAGATTTCATTGTTTTAGCCAATTCAGCAACATACGCCATCAGTACATTTTCAGAAAAGGATACACTGTTGTTTTTTTTACAAAAATTCATGAAGCGTTGGTACGCAAGTTCATACTTCTCTCTGGATTTCGCCGGAAGTAAATTAAGTGAAGCCACGTTCGCGGCTTCTACTAGTTCAGGAGCCGTGCAAGACAACAAATAATCACTATCAGTGTTCATGTTTACTAATTCTTTTTTAATTCCTTATAAAATACAACGAATCAAACAAAATCAGCTTTAAAATTATTTTACTTTTGTCATAACAGAGTAATTTCCATGGTTACTACTTCTATATTTCAATATGAACATAGAGAAACCTATTTAAACTTACTTGATTACATCTTGGATGAAATATTTTTTAATTAATTAATTTTTTAAATGTAAATCAACGATCGGAGAAAAAATAGTAAGTATAATTCGTGGGAAAAGCATATTCCCAAACTCCTGTGTTACCAGACTCGTCGCTACGCTCCTCGTCTGGTAATTATCACAGTCGTTTGGGAATATTATGCTTTTCCCACTAATTATACAATATACTATATTAGAAGCGTTATCAATAATATTAAATTTCGAAAGTGAAATAAGAATGAATTTTTGTAGAGAATTGAAATCGTTTCGGACGAAAAAACTGAACTGAAGATTTTATATACAACTACAATGAATTGAGGCAGTAGGATTACTTCCTTTAAAAAAAACAAATGATTCCTGTTTCTTGTAAAATTAGACAACAATAATATTAAACGCTCCTAAAACTCATGCCCTTTGCAATTTTTTTTCAAAGAAAGCAAGTGCCTTGCATACTTCTGACTACCGATACAATTGTGTATTTGACAAAAATTTTTTTTTGATGCATGGAAAAATCATTTAATTCAAAATCATTAACTCTTGTTGTTATCGTCAATATATAAGGCCCCTACACACGGGCGTCGATTTATTGATACATCAACGTGCATCCAAAAAAGTGCAACTAATAACGTTAATGTGGATGCAAAAAACGCGCATTCCAACGAACACTTGCAGGAGTCAACGTGTGGAGGCGATTTACCGTGGTGTGTGCGTTTTTGAAGCAGTAGCGGCGGTTTAGTTTTTCCAATCAATTGGTTACTGCAGTAGGTATTTAAAATAATAAGTTAAATTCAGATTACTCAATGTATTTTAAATTGTTTTGGTTTTAAAACCAATATTAACATTTAATAGGTTTGTATGTTATTTACTAAAAACGTTTGCAGATAGTTTCATTATAGTCTGTCCAGTCTAAGTTGGCGTGTACGTCATAGTCATGCGCAAATAGCGACGCAAGGCCGCCTACCCAAATAAATAAAATTCGAAATGGTCAAAATTCATATCTGTCGTAAAGATTCACGTGTGAGTTTCCGACGAGTGATAATACTCTGCGACCGAGTGCGTTTTTAACCACAGTTATTGAACGTTATAAGTGAATTTTCTTTTACAAGCATTTGGATGAAAGTCATTTAGAACTCAATAATCAGTTTGTGTGAAAAACTTTGCGATATCTATCGTTTGTTTGGGAGGATTAATTATCTTCGAATTAGTTGGTAAACAAAAGAATTTCCCTTATCAGTTTACACCAGCTGATATTAAACGGGTCTGCTGCCCAACTTTTCAAAAGCAACCAACAATACACTATGGTGTATTACGAATATCCGCATTCCTAGAAACTCCCAAAATAAAAATATCAGTCGCTTTTGAGTACAAGGGCGCTGAACATGTCATCTAACAGCTCATCTATTTCAACTCCCACAATGTCTCAAAACACCGAACAAACAACAGCATCTCAAAAGTCTCCATACGCATCTGCAGCCAAATCTATCCCTTAAATCAACTTTCCCAAAAGAGACCAAGCCATTGTACTTCACGCCGAAGATAATCTCAAACTGCACGATTACGTTCAAGCAATTGGCAAAATTGTTAAACCAAAGAATATTTGTTTCGCCTCAAAGATATCGAATAACAGAATTTGTATATATCTGGCTACGGCAGGACTCGTTGAGCAGCTTATCCAAAGCCATCCATCCGTTACAATTGGTGATATAAACCTCAATGTAAGAAGGCTAGTCTCACCAACTAAGAGAATAGTAATTTCGAACATATCGCCTAGCATTCCTCACGAAATCGTACTTAACGCTATAGAGATACTTGGACTGAAGCTCGCCTCTCCTATTTCATTTCTCAAGGCAGGCATTCCCGGAGATGAGTATTCACATATAATGAGCTTTCGAAGACAAGCATACATCTTTCCTCCTACTGACAACTATGACCTACAAACGTCTGTCTTAATCCATTTTGATGGAAATGACAACAGAGTTTTTCTGTCGACTGATAGGATGGAGTGCTTCATCTGTCGACAGACCGGTCATGTGGCATCGAATTGTCCCAATTCACAAACAACACAAGCAAATATCTCTCATCCAATCACACAATCCTCAATAGCGGTAGATCAAGAACCAGCCACGTCTTCTCTTACACCTCAACTAAGCGACACTCCCGCACTTAAGAGAGGTTTATCAGAGACCCTATCCTCCAGCGAACAAACCAGTCAACCAGAACAAGAAACTCAAACTGTACAAGAAGAGGAAAATACCATGCCTCCCCCGAACTCACATACCAATAGTACGCCTGTCAGTAAACAAGCAAAGAAGAAACGCAAAATGGACCTTCCATCGGATCACGCTCTCAACGAATCCGCCAAAAACGCAATCTCCACGGCATATAACGAGGATCCCGAAGCTTTTCATCTATCCTATGACAACCTAACAGCATTTTTAGAAAACTCCTTCGGAAGCACGGCACCCTACGCTGAAGCAGAAAAATTCACATCGAACATTAAATTACTACTACAAGATCTACACAATATTTACCCCTACCTACAAAGAACAATTAAGAATAGAATCACAAGAATATCAAAAAAAATAAAAGATAAGTTGAAGGACGAAGCAATAGACTTAGGCAGCCTGCATAGCATCAATACAACTACCGACGAAGACGAACCATCTGACAGCTCATCCCAAAAATAACTAACACACAGATTTTGCTTTCAAACTAATACAGTGGAATTGTAAAGGATTCTATCCTCGCTTGGAAAGGATACAACAACTAATTACCGATACATCCCCGGACCTTCTCTGCTTGCAGGAGACAAACTTCAAAACGAGTAATCCATCGAACCTCAAACACTTTACTGGACATCATTTCATTAGAAGAACAAACAATCGAGCTAGCGGTGGAGCATCAATATACATTTCATCTGATTTGTATTACCAAGAACTTCTTCTCCACACCACTCTGGAAGCTGTCGCTATCACCACTTGGTGTCCACGAAAACTCACTGTATGCAGCGTTTATCAACCACCAAATCACAACCGCTCTTATGTGGAACTTGCTAACCTCGTGACTCAGTTACCCGCTCCTTTCATCTTGTTAGGTGACTTCAATTCACACAACACCATTTGGGGCTCCGAAACAACATTCGGAAGAGGAAAATTAGTAGAGAAAGTGTTAACAGATCTAGATCTCAATCTCCTCAACACTGGCGAGAGTACATATTTCAATATGTCCACAGGTAATTTCTCTTCCATTGATCTTAGCTTATGTGATCCAATCAGTGCAACGTCTCTTTCTTGGAACACCTTGAATAGCCTTTACGATAGCGATCACTTTCCCATCGTTATCACTGACAATGAAACCCATTCTCAAAACAACGTCACGAAATGGAAGTTATCCAATGCTAGCTGGGACCTCTTCGCTGAAAAAGTAAACGATCAAGCAGCACTCACAGACTTCTCGAACAACATTGATCTAGCAGTCCACCAACTCACCAACATTCTCACTTCAGCTGCAGAACAACATGTTGGTACGTTTGTTATTCAACCAAACAAGAAAACAGTTCCCTGGTGGAATGAATCCTGTAAAGAAGCAGTCAAAAAATGCAAAATTGCTCTTAACAAATATCGCCGCACCCGCAACCTAGCCGATTTTGTTAACTTCAAAAGATTGAGAGCACATTCGAGGCGAACACTGAAAGAAAGCAAACGAGACTCGTGGAAGAAATTTGTATCTACAATCTCCCCGAATACACCACCAAGCCTAGTCTGGACCAAAATAAGACAAATAAAAGGACACAAAACAACTTATAAAATACCGACCATCGTAGACGAGAACAACGAAGCAATCACCAATAGTCAAGATATTGTGAATACACTAGCGCAACACTTTTATGAAAAAACGTTAAACATAACGCTTCCGCAACGGCCCAGTGTCCAGCCCGTTACAGATGAATCCGAGTCAACAATTAACCAACTTTTCACCTTACAGGAACTCAAGTTGGCCCTTTCATCTATGAGAAATACAGCTGCAGGACCTGACAATATCCCAATGATATTCCTCAAACAACTCCATGACAAAACGCTACCTACGCTACTCAAAATTTACAACAAAATCTGGTCCAGTCGTCGGTTTCCTACTCAGTGGCGACAATCTCATATTATACCTATCAAAAAAGCAGGTAAAAGGGGATCTTCAGTCGATGCATTCAGACCGATCTCTCTGACATGTACTTTGTGTAAGGTACTGGAGAAGATGGTCAACAGAAGATTGACATGGTACCTAGAAAAGAATAACCTTCTGCATCCCGCACAATCTGGTTTCAGACAGAACCGCAGTACCATAGACAATCTTGTCATATTACAAACAGAAATAGCCCAAACCTTTGCCATCCAACAGGATCTGATTGCTGTCTTGATTGACCTTGACAGCGCATTTGACACAACAAGCCGAGAAGCCATTTTGACAAAGCTACTGGAATTAAATCTTACCGGAAACGTATACTTTTACCTGAAGAACTTTTTAACTGACAGGAATTTTCAAGTCACAGCTAATGGTAAAACATCGAACACATTTGTCACCCAGAATGGAGTAATTCAAGGCTCCGTATTGAGCACAACCCTTTTTTTATTGGCAATCAACGACATGCATAAAGCTATAGAGTCACCACTCAAGTTCGCTCTTTACGCAGACGACATCCTGCTCTTCTGCTCAGGAAAAAACACTGCTAGTACATGCAAGCTCTTACAGAATGGACTGAACAAGATAATGACCTGGGCCAACGGTATTGGATTTAATTTTTCCCCCTCCAAATCGAAATTGATCCGATTCTCCCGTAGGCACCCCACAGTCCAGCCCAACCTGACAATGAATGGTACACCCCTACCAATAGTCGAAACTCTGAAATTCCTAGGTATGACACTGGACCAGCGACTCACTTGGACTCCTCATATCAAGAGCCTGAAAGGAAATTGTTTGAACTCCATGAATATCCTCCGAACGTTATCTCATCACCAATGGGGCTGCGATGAAGAAATCTTACTGAGAATATACAGATCTCTTGTACGCTCAAAACTGGACTATGGCAGCATACTCTATTCTACATCCAGCAAGACGAATCTGAAATCATTAAACACAATACCTAACACCGCATTGCGCATCTCACTCGGAGCTTTCAGGTCCAGCCCATCTGCTAGCCTTCATGTGGAAGCACAGGAAATGCCACTGAATCTCCGTCGACCAAAAGCTCTCCTTCTGTATGCCACCAAAGTATCTTCTATTCCGTCTCATCCAGTATGCCACTCAATCAGAAATTCAGAGCTTCCTGCTATTACCCGACCCAGACCGGTTATGTCAATTCCTCAGCTGATAAACATGAACCTAAGATCACTAGACCTGACATCATGTACTCCTTTAGTATTTCCAAACCACCCTCCTTGGTCCAGACATCAACCAATAGTCAACACCTCCTTACACAAATACACCAAACGTGATACACCCAGTACAATGTTCAGAAACTACTTTTCCGAAATCATCCACACTGAAAAATTCGACCAACAACTATACACTGACGCCTCCAAAGATGATTATGTAGTCACATGCTCAATCATCAGGGAGCCCAACATGCCAGAGTCCTATAAACTTCCATCTATCTGCAGCATTTATACCGCCGAAATGTATGCCATCTACAAATCTCTCTTTGGCCCGATCACTCCAGGCCAAAAAATTGCAATCCTCAGTGATTCACTGTCGGCAATTCAGTCCATTGGCAACATATACTCGATGAATCCAATTGTTCAAAATATCCAAGAGAGAGTTCACAGGCTCAAAACCGAGATGAACATTTCCACCTCCTTTATTTGGATACCATCTCATATAGGAATACATGGTAATGAAGCTGCAGACCAATCCGCTAATTTAGCAAGATCCCTGGACCTACCTGAAGTGGACATCCAGCTTCACAATGACCTCAAAACCACCATAAATCAGAGATTTCTCCAAGACTGGCAGGCTCAATGGGACAACAGCAATAATAAATTATTCGATATCCAACCCAAGATTGACAGCCCTACAAAAATCAATTTAGGCAGACAAGATAAAATGGTCATCAGAAGACTCAGAATTGGTCACACCAGGTTAACTCATGGTTATCTGATGTCGGAGGAAAATCAACCAAATTGCGAATACTGTCACAACACCCGACTAACTGTAACTCACCTGCTATCACAATGCCCTCACTATAGAGAAGCTTATCGGAGATTTGGACTGAAGGAACACCTAAAAGACATCCTCAACTCCTCAACACAAATTGAATCAACAGTCAAATTCCTCCAAGAATACCAGCTCTACAGCAGTGTATAACTTTTTTTATGACTATAATATTCAGCACACAACTGTAAATTGTACCCCGTGTCAATGACCTCCGATGTCGAGACACGTTAATTTAAATAAATAAATAAATAAATAAATATCTGTCGTAAGTAATTTTTTGAAAAAGTAGTTATATGGTGATAGTGACCGGATCATCCATTTCGACAAATATTCTGTTCTTAACATATCAAATCTTATGTATCTCTCAAGAAAAACTAACATTCCGAGTAATGAAAATAAGTTGAATGTTTGTAAAGTTGTCATTTAATTGAAAAATTTGCAATGTTGTCGGACCCTCTCGACCAACGCGCCGGTAATCGGCATTTCACGTTTGACAGTCGCCGAGTAACCTTGAAGATTTTGTAATTAAGTTTGATTTATCGATCGATGAATATGGATTCCATATAGATAGACACTTCTGGTAAGGAATAATGGTCAATTTGAATTTACCGCTAAAAATCCCCGCCATGTCAAACATGCAAGATATCTCATTTTGTTGAAAATTGGGTTAGCTATTTAGATTTGAGATTATTTATTACGTCTGGCAACAGTGTTCACGATCGAAGTCATATACAATTGGTGACGTACACGCCAACGGTCGCTGGACAGACTATAGTATGTCTGACTGCAGAACAATGTACCGTGAATTTCTATGGGAATTTATTGAGTTGTACAGGGGCCTACCCAGCTTGTGGCAGACAATATTGAAACACTAGGTATTTAGACTGAAATAAAAAAATGAAGCATACAAAACATTGATAAAGAAGCTGCAAATAATTCAACCAAATGCTACAAATAGTACAGTTAGTTGCCTCTTAAATCATTAGTCTTCGAAGTGGGTTTCGGAAAGAAAATAAAAAAGTTTTGATCTCGTAGAGAAGTTATACGGAGAGGGTTTCGGAGATATTATAGAAAAAAATTTTAAATCTTGGTAATTTCTTCCAGTCACTGAATATCTGAGCAATGCAGTTATAAGCGTTGTGTCTCGACGTTTCATTAATCGAGTAACCATTACCAAGAAGCCAACCTTAAGACCAGATTATTCGGCGACGATTTCTATTTTCGCTTTTCTTGCACAACTGCATAAGTACCCGTCACTGCCACTAAAGCTAAATATTTCTCTTCCTCAGACATCTTGCCAAACAGTTTGGTAGACTGGACGGACAAAACTATGGTTTTGTACGTACATGTGTACGCAATCGGCTTGCTCGTTATTGGTTGCACGTTTTTGGATATCTATCTTAACTATCAAACCTTATCGTGCTTGTTTCGTACCATTATGTATGAATACAATTCTCTAAAAAATGTTTTTAAATGTTCCACAAGATGTTATACATCAGGTATATTATCAGTTATAATATCACAAGAGCATCGAAAATAATCGATTATACTTTCGAGCCACAAGACGTATTTTGCGAAACACCACGAGAGCGCAGCTCGAGTGGTGTTTTAAGAAAATACGTCGAGTGACGAGGTCAGTATAATCGATTATTTTTGATTGCTCGAGTGGTATTCGTTACGATTATATAACGAATAAAAAATATTAACTTTTTTTGACAAACGTCAAAACACCTTCAATATGAAAACATTCACATTTTGACACGAGGCGAAACACCGAAACGATTATATCACATCGTCAAGGGTATATTCACTTATGAATACGCAGTAGCTATGCAAAATTCACGGATTCTATTGGCTTTTTCATACATGAGTTATATAATCGGAATTAGCCTTTATGAATCGTTTATCACACATTAATAAATAAAAGTAGCTATTATAAATACATTTTTGCATTAAATTTCGGATACTTTTGTCAATTCACACGTAGAAGCTATTGACACTTTGTCTACCATGAAATTTCTCTAACATTATGACGTCACAAACATCGAGGCGCGTTTGTGGTCCTGCAATTCTTTGTAAAATTTTATCTATTTTAAATAGTTCATAATTGATAAAAAAGAGATTTTCGCGTCGTCTATTAGTATTATAATTAATGATAAAGTTTTTAAATAGGTACATAAAAAAATGTAATTTTTTTTTAAACCCAATTCTTGTCGATTTTCTGGTTGAAATTATGTAACCATCGTACTCCAATATGTGATCACCAGATGTTCAATACAAATATAAATTTATAATTGCTGGTGAAATGAGAATAAAAATTCATTCTTAGTCTTACCTAATTAAATAGGGAAGACCGGTATCAATTGTAACAGGTGTCGAAAGAAACATGGCCGATAACAACGACATCTCTATGAATTTTAGTGAAACACGAGTGACAAATAGAGCAGAGAGCTAATCGGTAGTATGTCATTCAGTTAGTTTGACCGTTACGTTAACGCCGGCCGTTTAGTAGACGAATGTTTATAAAACGCTGTGAAAGTGAATATCCGAGGTGCCACAAATTGGTTTTTCAAGGTAAGGGTTGGCTTTATTATAGTTTTTGCTTTATTCATCAGTGGCTATTTGTTCACTGCTTCACACAAAAAATATAGAAATGTATTCAACATAATTCAAGGTTGTAAGGTGTCGATTGTAACACGTGCTACGGTGTCGATTGTAACGTGTTACAATTGACACCTGTATTTACTTTTCTGATGAAATATTTTTCTCTTTTCAACTTCACTACAACCAGGAGATTCGACAGCCAGAGACTCTACTATCTCAACACAACTAGAGCCATTGACAAGCACCGACAAGCAGAAGTTCTACTTTTTCACAATCACTACCGGCTGAAGTTTCACCTGAGAGATCCTTAAACCGGTGCCAAAAGCAGATCACTCAAAATCTAGAAAAGCTGAACGAATGAAACGAAAAACTGCAATATTGACCGACACACCAGGAAAGCTCTTAATGGAAGGACAAAATTCGAAGAAAACCTGAGCAGTAAAACGCAAAATTGGCCAAGATGGCACAAAAAAAACTGGAAAATCGTCAACTAATGAAAAGAGACGTAAAAGAGTGAAAGCGATGAAGAAAAAGACCGTGCAAAATTACTCATCCGATTCTTCAGATGATGACACTATATGTTTGATGTGTTCTGAATCTTATTCAATGAGCACAGAAGATTGGTTGCAATGTAGGATGTGCAAAAAATGGGCACATTTACACTAAACTGACAAAAGTCCATTTTATGTTTGCACAAACTGTAATTCTGATTCTGAAGGATAATGAAATGATTATATTCTTATTCTTTTAGTTTTCATTATATTCTTGTTCTTTTATTATTCTGTATATTCTTATCCTTTAAATTTTTATGCAATACTATTTTTATAACTCTGTGTAAAGAATAAATTTATTTTTGAAACTTCCTTGAATACCCTGTAACTATCCATGACTGTTACAATTGACACCACACTTATTACAATTGACACCAAGTCGGTGTCAGTTGTAACAGTTGTCGAAGAATCCTGGAAAATCCATTAACTTGATGATAACATCATTGTTGTCAGTTTTAATTTTTGAAAGCAATAGCCAATTTAGTACATAATCTTATAGAAGTGAAATCATCAAGTAATATTAATTTTTTAAAAATTATTAAGTAAATTTTGTTACAATTGTCACCGGTCTCACCTACCTAATAATGATAAACTCTTCGAGAAGAGTTTGGAATTTCGTGTTCTAAAATTTTCTATATATATATATATATATATATATATATATATATATATATATATATATATATATATATATATATATATATATATATATATATATATCTGTATCAACAGAAGGTTTTGGATGTAAAGCAGAAATTTATTAACACTTTAATATCTTGGGATCACGATTGATTCTCACTTGAAATGGAAATTTCACGTTGAGAGTTTGGTCGGAAAACTTAGATCGCTTCTACGTCACTTCAGAATTTATAAAGGATTCTGTAGTATGGTTCACCTGAATATATCATGCACTTGTTGGATCAATGATCGAGTATGCTATTCTGGTGTGGGGTTCACTTAAAACAATTGAAGATTGTCCAAAAGAGATTTCTAAGGAACAGCTTCAAAAAAGAATTATTGTATTCATTTAAATAACTGTTCCTGGAGGCTGGGATAATGAATCCTTGTCAAACATATTGTGCTAATCTTCTTTTATCAGTTTCATAACCACTCTGATACGTCATATGGATATGACACCAGACAGTCTGATGCTCAGTATAGGCTGCCTGCGGCACACAAGAGTGTCTTTCAGAAATTTTGTTGTATCTGGCTCCAAGAATCTTCAACGGGCTTCCTGTTGAGATTCGTGTAACAGTTTCTTTCCTGTAATTTAAAAGGAAGTTCCAAAATTGAATTCACTAACAGTCACGTTCAATCATAGCAGACTTGGTAGAACTGGAGTCGTTTTATAGAAGTAATTATACTTATGATGATATTACATATCGGTCAGCAGTCTGAAGACATTATGTTCACAGGTCAGAAGACAAATTTATATGTTTTAGCAAACCATACAGAAGAACTTGTCTTTTCATGGTTTATTGGATTGAATGTTTGTTACAAGTTATGTTACTGAATGTGTAACTCAATATTTGTTTACTTATTGTACTGTATTGTTGGCATTCAATCAATTAATTATCATTATTATATTATTATTTTCATTATATATATATATATATATATATATATATATATATATATATATATATATATATATATATATATATGTATATATAATATATTATTTTTGCCTGAGCTGTATTTTCACTTATTGACCTATATGGCAATAACAGGCCATTTAAGATAGAAAACACATATTATTGACAGGTTAACGTGTGACGAAATTCACGAATTTCTCAAAACTTCTGAAAGATCAAAATGACTTTGATATTTATGAATTTTAAAACTATGTTCGATAAAAATTTTTGTCCACGACTGTACTATAAATCATTCATTATACGTGTGCTTCCTGAAGTACAATTATACTTATTATTCACTAGTGTGTATAATGGTTTATTATACACTGCATGACGTCACACTCAAAACGTATGTCCAAACTTGAGACTATCATTCACATTGTTAGGATAGTATTGTTATTAAATTTTTAGGTTTTATGTAACTAAGACAACTATAAATTCAATGCCTTCGATTATTTTCAATAATTATTCTGTTAATATTAATATAAATAAATACAAAATTATCTATTTCATTTTCATCAGAGTGAAAGAAAGGAATGGAATCGTTTTCAGTGAACACAGAAAATGTTATGTCAACGCTTTTGATAACTATTTTTATTGTTGAAAATGCATATTATTACTAATTTTTTCGAGAAAGTCGTGAACAAAGTATAGTATTCTACTCGCACAAAATTACAATTTTTCACTCGGGTGAATTGCGACACTCACCTGCGGCTCGTGCCGCAAACTTCACCCTCGTGAAAAATAGCAATCATTTTGTGCTCGTTGAATAATATACTATTATTTTTCACTTGTATATTATATGTTTATTTCACCTTGGATACGGTTGCTATAAACGCACTCATTATGCCCTAGGCCATTACGCCCGCTTATTGCACTAGGTGAAATGAAGCAAATTTCATTGATTGAATACTTCATAATCTTTGTCGTATACGACTCTGGATTTCTCCGGCAATTCATTATTCGCAGCTTTGGGAGCATTTTTTATGATATTCTTGGGTAAATTCATTTTCATTTTCATTATTTCTATAAGATTACACAAGAAAAGCAGCAATGACATTCACTGAATATGATGACAAAAATATTCACAAACGTCAATATATCAACAAATGACATGCCTACTATGAGAAGGAGAATTAATAGGAGCAATAAAACGATTTTTAAATCGCTTTTTCATCATATAATTTTTTCGTGAAAAATAAAATCTTATATGCACCGCGTGCATTACTAGATCCTCACGCCCATCGGGCAACATTCATCCCTCGGGCAACATTCATCCCTCGGGCAACATTCATCCCTCGGGCAACATTCATCCCTCGGGCAACATTCATCCCTCGGGCAACATTCATCCCTCGGGCAACATTCATCCCTCGGGCAACATTCATCCCTCGGGCAACATTCATCCCTCGGGCAACCTTCATCCCTCGGGCCAGAGGCCTTCGGGTCGAATGTTTCCCTCCGGGCTTTAGGATCTATATAACGCACTTGGTACAAAAATAACTATACTAAAAGAAATCACAGAACCCTCACCCGCGTAATGTATGAAATAAGTTCTTGATTATTTGAGCTAAGGATTTGTCTGTACAAAAACATATGTCGTAATTTCGAATATTTACAATTTTCCAGGAATCCATATTGAAGAAAGGGTCGGTTAGAACTTATATTCATATTCAATTTTTCTAACAAACAACATGAATAAAAACACAAAAATTAACCAAATCAAGCACAAACAACCCAATCGTGGAATATCAACTCATAGATATGGTAAGACATAATATGAATTATCTTGTGATATCACCATTTTGTAACATCTACGTAATTTTTTTTCGCAATCACCATTCCATCAAAACTGGTTTTATTTTATGTATATTTCGAATTAAATGATAATTTGGGTTTTTTTTAACTCTAGGGACACACAGTTTTACGCCGGTTCCGAACGGCCAATGGTCTTGAAACTGAGTAATTACCAAACAGTTAATCATATTTAGAACCTCTAAATTTCATTGGACATACTCAACACCCAAGAGCAAGGTGGGACTCGAACCCACAATCCTCGGTTTACAAGCGATACACCCTACCGCTGGGCTACCGAGGCCTCATATTTGGGTCTTTGATACAGGCAAGTTGAGTCATGTGTTTTCAATTTAACAAGAAGCCAAAACGAAAAGAAAAAAGTACCTTACTAGAATCTGTCAGAGCAGATAAAATTTCAGCCATCTATGTGTAGCAAAAAATCGCGAATTCACGAAGGACGTGTTTTACAGATCACACTGTCGAGATATAAGAATGGGAAATCACGAATTCTTTTCTGAATTAGTCCATTAAGCAGGTAAAAACGATTGTCTATAATTAGCTTCTCAATGTTATATCCTTCGTTAAATATCAGACGAAACAAATATCAACATTAATCCAATACATCCTTCTTTATATCGAACATAATGTCGACCATGAAAATGCTCAGCTAGCAAGAGAAGGCAGGAACAATATCTTAAAGACATTCCAGTCGGAGTATTAAATGCCAGACTTGCGTCGGTGTTTACCGCACCTAATAATTATTTACATGTCGGCATGCCCCACTGACATTACATAACTGTTCTATTGATGTTCGTGACGCGTTTGACTTATGGAATCTTAATATCCCTGATAATTGATCTGATAACTTATGTAGACCGATGACTGAAGACATACTGTTCAACTTCAGTTCCATTTCAATAATTTCAAAAATTAAGCGCAAAACGAAAATACATTAATAAATGGAAAACATGATAGCGTTTGAAGATAAATAAATTGAGATCATAAAATGAAACGGCACGAGTCTTAAAACCACTTAAATAATTTCAACTAGTTTCGCCTATAATAGCATGAATACTTAAAGTGCACTAGTTGATTATTTATCTCGTAAGCTCTGTCAGGATGGATATTATTATTTGTTTATTATCAAATTATTTAAATAATAAAAGTTTGAAGATGGTATATTATCAAGGCCGTAGCCAAGGGGGCGCCAGAGGGGGCTGAGCCTCCTCTGGAATTATTTGAGCCCCCTCTAGAAAAGATACCAGAATTATTACAAACCAAAAATGTTTATATCTGCGTTGAAACATAAAACTAGCCTAGTTACAAACAAATCTATCTAGTTGTAAAACTGACATAAAATAATATATTTGCGGTCTTTTAACCCGCAAAACATATTCACGTCTTTATCCTAAAATAAAATAGCTACAAACGAGCGGCTACTAGCAGGGTAGCCAGATTTTTCAGAGCCGTGTTGCACTTTAGACGCTGATTTGTGGCCCAGAAGCACAACCGTGGTTGCGACATGTTAACGGGGAAACATTGGTAACTAGTATTTTTGCATATAAAATTCACTTATTCCAGCAGTTATACGTGTTTTGCTGGTAATTTGTCGCCCAAAATCGCAATCATGATTTTTTCGCAACCGCAAGAAAAAATAATGCACCCAACATGTTGCCTACTCGTACAAAAACCAATTATAGGCATTTTCGAGATTTTTTACATAAATTACTATTACAATCAAAACCAGGATTCTATTACAAATATCTTTAATTTCATATAAACTGTTCACAAGACATCATTACACCATCATCATCTTTGTCTGTGCTTGAAGTTGTGGATTGGTTCTGCTACAGATACATATCAGAATTAAATTTTGCACACATATCTTTGATAGGCTCAAGTTCTTTACAGAAAATCTTATTCATTGCAAAGTGAAATCTAATAGACACAACTGAATTTAACATTTTTAGTATCATTTTGTTTCGACTTTTACATTAAACAATATTCATCAATGAAAATATCCTCTCCACGAATACATTGGATGACGGTAAGATTAGAAGAGTAAATGCAAATAGAGCTAAATCTTCAAACATGAATTTGTAGGCTGCATTTTTGAAATCTATAACCTGCCTCTAAAAAGTGGCTCTATATGATATTAACGTCTATAGATATATTTATTTGTTTATATTTAATGATGAAAGTAAATTTTCATTTTTTTAAAATATTTTTTATTTCTATTTGTTTCATTTATTTAGAGTTTTTTTTCTATGAGAGATTTTTTATTTATTATTTTTTATTAGAATAAATTTTTTAATTTTTTTAAAATGTTTCTCAATTAATATTCGTTTTCCAGTAGGTATACACTTCTAGGTAAAGAGACAGAAAAAGCTGTATATTCCTGTCTTTTTTTCACGTATATTTATTTTAGTACTATGTAAAAAACAAGCCCCCTCAAGAATTTGTTCAGCTCACTCTAGAAAGCAGTGTTGACTTCGGCCCTGTATATCATGCTAACTTTGAGTCGGTTTTAAGATATGGGATCATATTTTGGGGTTCTAGTTCAGAGGTGCAAAGATTGTTTGTCATACAAAAGAGAATTTTAAGATTAATATATAAATTGAGAGTTCTTGATTCATGTACAGGAGTGTTTGAAAAAAATGGTATCTTGACAGTCTATGGTATATACTTGTATGAATGCCTAATATTTTTCTTTAAAAACAAACCTAGCTTTGCTATACATATGACAGACCATAAATATGAGACAAGAACTCTAAATTTTAATTATCCTAAGCATAGATTGACCTTAACTGAAAAACATCCTTCTTATATGTATATAAGAGTGTATTCAAAAAGAAAATAAAAGATATGCTTATTAAATTAGAACCCTACACCCTGCAAGGGTATCTGAATTGACGATTGTTTCATGCTCAGTAGGGGTGGGAAAGTTTCTTTTCTTTTGACACTGTTTAGTTGTATGTGTAGCATTAAATTATTATTATTATTATTATCAAGTAACATAATACATATATCAAAGAACTTGTATTTTTCATATACCTACCTATTTATTATTTTTTATTTTTAAAATAATTATTTACATGTCGGCATGCCCCACTGACATTACATAACTGTTCTATTGATGTTCGTGACGCGTTTGACTTATGGAATCTTAATATCCCTGATAATTGATCTTATAGCTTATGTAGACCGATGACTGAAGATATACTGTTCAACTTCAGTTCCATTTCAATAATTTCGAAAATTGAGCGTTTTCATTAATATCGCAAAACAAAAACACATTAATAAATTGATAGCGTTTGAAGATAAACAAATTGAGATCATAAAATGAAACGACACTAATCTTAAAACCACTTGAATTGTTTTTATCAACAACTAGTTTCGCCTGTAACAGCATTATCAAGTAAGATAATACATATATTAAAGAACTTGTATTTTTGTATATAGGTATACCTATCTGCTCTGCTCTGCTATGTGACGATGATTTCTTAGAGTAGGGTTTGTATCGATGCTGCTTTTCTAGAGCAGATCAAAAATATTTTATCATCCCATGTACCCTCACAACATCGTCGTAAACTATACAAAACTACCTGACCAGGCAAACGTTGTTCTGCCATATAAATTATTACTATCTTTATATAGAGTTATTGGCGAAAATATAAATCGGTAAACCCCGATGCGTGCTACGCCCATTCCTGCCCCCGTCAAACGGTACGTTTGCGCGGCCGTCGATGTGCTATTTTCAGGCACACGGACCGGCACACCCCGCGCCCACAGACCGCTGTCAACCGCGACTAAACTTACTGTTCGCTAGACGCTGGGCTTTCGCTTTTTAAATCTCTGATATCTTCTGATCAATGAGGAAATTTCGAGGACGATTGGAAGAGAACGCGAATTGCTGGGCACGATAGAACGCAGAAAAACAGCGTACTTACGACATGTGTTACGCAATGAAAGGTACCATTTGCTCTAACTATTTATAGAAGGAAAAATAGAGGGAAGAAGTGGTGTAGGCAGGAAGAAGATGTCATGGCTCCGAAATATCAAACATTGGACAGGAATAAGAACCACAGGAGAATGAATTCACAACGCCAGAGATAGGTCAAAAGTGATCGCAAAGATCCATTAATGGATAGCAGGGGAAGAACAAGAAGATATCTTCTAAGATATCCATTTTAATGAAAACCTGTTAGGGGCAGTTTCGATCTACATGAAATGTACAACGTATGTATTCAATTATTTAAGGAATATTACTGTGTTGTATAAAATAGCTTGGTTAATATATGTAAAAGATAAAAATGGTTACTGGGAGTTATCCTTAGGAGATAATATACCATTCTGGACTTTTTAATCGATCTTTTAAAGATATACAATTCCGTAGTATATGAATTTGATCTATCTCGTGAGGTTTAGCCAGCGTTTGCGATTTAAGCGCACAATAATATATTTTTTGGCTTTTCTGTACTATAATATGTATGTGAATTATGTGATATACATATAAACCTTTCTTTTGAATCACTCTATCTATTCCTGAAAACTGCATTTAAATCCGTTGAATAGTTCAGAGGATCATAACGAACAGCGGAAGCGACTTTATTTTATACTATGTAAAGATTTGAAAAAAAAAAAACATCATATAGATACGTAGATATGACAGAATGATCTTCAATAGATGAGCTTTCAAAGTTGGATCCTATGAAGATGTCAGATTGGACTGTGGAGAATGTAATGCATCTTACTTAGAGGCAGAGTAAAACAGATACATTGTAAACTAAGTGAGAACATAGTCATTTCAGACAATTCAAGACTTAAAAGCAGAATTTTACATTCAGTCTCATCGAAGAAATCAATGTTGAGAATTAGAGAAAACATTTTACATTATACGTTTTATGTCTCAATAATTTACTAAGTCATATAAGTTACATATTCAACATTATGTTTTTTTTGAGTATTTAATTTTTCTTCAAACTAACGACAACGCAGTGTCGTGGTTGATTTCACAGTTTTGAACTTTAAAATGATTACAATTGAGTTATTGATATCAATTCACTGTCCTAATGACAGGGGAAAACTAATGTTAAGTATATTCCTGGTTTTCCCGAATAACCATCCTTGGCTTCTTGTGTTTCCATGGTGTGTCCTCATCGTAGTTTCAAAGTTATGTTACATGGTTCGGATTAGTTGGAAAGTAATTTCATGAAATTTCTTATGAATTTAAGAAATTTATGATATAAGAAATATCTCAATATAGAAAGTATACTGCCTTATGCGCAATTTTCAATCCTTTCTACTGAATATTCTAAATACCAGTGATAAAGGTACTAAATTGAACTTCTTCGAAGCAATGGAAATCAATCAGCTTAATAAATCCTTCAAGTATACTCTGCTTAACGGTCAAGCTGAATCATTGGCCCTTCTAAATCTCTCTTAAATACAACTTGAAGAAGCATCTCCTCAATTACAATAAACCATCACATGGTAGTAGTGCGGATAGAAATGTAAAAATATCATGAATTATGAACCCATTTCCTTGATAACACTATAAAAGGCAAAAGTAGTTGTTATTAAAAATTTTAGTGGTTTGGAGGCTTCTTTTATTTTCAATATAGTATGTTAATTTATTCAATTCAAACAAAATTCACGCATTATCCATTGAATTAATGATTTCTTTCAAGAGCAATTTTCGGGAGAAGCAAAAAGTCTATAACGATTCCACAGCAGTCCGAGATGACTTCAACATACTGGATTCGAACTGAAAACACCTCTGAGGGTAGAGCGTTCCATAGGGTTGCGATATGTTTGAAATATAATGATTTTATCACTGTGAATTTCATTGAGACGTTTTCAGTGTATCACGTAAATCAGTTATATATCTAATTATTTTCAATAGATTAATATTCCTGACCTGGTTTCGGTTAAATTGTGTAATTTCATAAATATCGATTCTCGAAAATATGTGGCATCGCTGTTACTTCAGTAAGAGTCATGTCTTTTTCTCTAACAATCGATAAAAATTTCTATTTCCCATCCTTGAGATTGGTATCCTTTGATCGTTCGATGATGGCCCTACTTTCTTGATAAACCGCAGAATAACCGTTATAATTTTAAGTAGCAAACAAAAAGAAATTCATAAATTTACAATTTTTAAATAAAAAATTAATTCAATGAACATTTTTCCGTGGACTGAATTATGAATCTAAATCATTATAGAATCCACTGGAACATACGCCCAATATTTCATCAAAATCGGTTCACGAGGAGTCACATACACACGGAAAGATGAATTATATATATATATATATATATATATATATATATATATATATATATATATATATATATATATAGGGTTACCATTCGTCCGGATTTGGAATACGTGTCCGGTTTGGCGTCCGGACCTGAGAAAAGTCCGGATTTTAATAAAAATGAACTGAAAACGTGGCCGAATACGGGAATTTTACGCGAGAGTGAAGGAAGTACTTAAGAAGTTTTTAATTTTTTAACCCTATTATTTTTTTAAATTTAGAAACGTATAAATTAACTTGAGTTAGCTAAAAACGCATATTTCAGTGCCTAATTTTCTAAAATTCCCCCGGACCCCCCGGAAACCCCATGTCCGGATTTGGCCTCAGTAAATTGTGGTAACCCTATATATATATATAGGGTTACCACAATTTACTATATACAATATATATATATATATATATATATATATATATATATAAGACATCGAAAAAATTATTTCGAAAATGGTAGTCCAGGAGATCTTAAACAGATGAAAAGCTACTCCGATACTGTTGATTTTCGATACGCGGTAATAGTCTATTATTTTCAGAGAGAATACTACTAAAAATGTGCTGTAAATTCAATTTTCAAACTGTAACATCCATTTCAGATAGGTATCTTTCATCATCCGGCAGTTAGGTATTCACCTTGAGATATTCCCTCGAAAGTATCTGATATTACAACCCGTTCTTAACAGGACATATCATATATCCTACATGATTCGCCTTGATCTCATATGAGGTAAATATGTGACTAACACATTGGGTGTATCAATATCATGTTGAAGAGTTATG
The DNA here is from genome assembly GCA_030704885.1 of Cynegetis impunctata. Lineage (NCBI taxonomy): Eukaryota > Metazoa > Arthropoda > Insecta > Coleoptera > Coccinellidae > Cynegetis > Cynegetis impunctata. The sequence goes on from JARQZK010003763.1 coordinate 76,396, forward strand.
CTGACTGCACCCGCCTCCATGAGTGAACTAATGCAGCAAGTATGGAAATTGCGTCTATTGGAATGGATGACTGAACATTTATAGTTTTTTTTATTCAGACAATTTTTCGAAGTATAATATGTATAATCGATAAATTTTTTAACTATGTATCAAACACTGTGTTCAACAGTCAAAACTCTACAAAATAAGGAGTGGTTCGCATATTCTTCAATTTCGACACCCGATTTAATTTGCACTTTTAAGTATGGACATGAAATGGTCAAGTTCTTTATTCAAGAAAAAATTGTGATTGGATACAACTTCCATTTATCATGAGGAATTTTGTTATTTTCATCAAGCTGTTTCCATCAACAGTATTCATGGTGATTTTTAATTTTTGACTGAAAAAGTACTTAATTTCATGAAACATACAGTTCGATTATTGATATTGGCTTATATTGTTTCAATATATAAAAATAAATATACATGAATAATTGAATTTTATCTTTGGGAAAATTAATTAAATATAATTTAATGAGCATGAAATTTCTAAATATAGTATAATTATATATATATATATATATATATATATATATATATATATATATATATATATATATATATATATATATATCTATATACATATATATATATATATGTATATATATATATTCAATTTAAAATTCTTGGGGGTTGGTCACTTATATTGTGTTAAACCAGTGAATTATAATAACGTTGAATGCTTCGTTGCTATAGTCAATCCATAATGAATTTTCACTTGAGTTTATACGTAAGTAACAATTATTATTAATCTTTGATGTATTTGTGAAACCATTTGTTTGTATTTTAGATAATAAATTTTGAATTGAAAATGGCTAATCGCCGAAACGCGTAAAGAAGTTTCTCATTATTGAAACCTAGAGAAAAACTCTGTTCAACATTATATTTGACCTACCCCCAAGAATTTTGAATTGAATAAGACATAACAGGTCAGGAAATAAACCAGTTAATATATACATATATATATATATATATATATATATATATATATATATATATATATATATATATAAATATATATATATATATATAAATATATATATATATATATATATATATATATATATATATATATATATATATATATATATATATATATATCTGAGATTGAATTCTCGCACATCACTTGGTGAAACATCATAAAGAATAAAGTATAAACTTTAAAATAAAAACACTTGGCTTATGTTTCACAATATAGAAAAATATTTAGGTACTGTATTTAGCAGTAGCGAAAAGTCGACATGTTTCGAGTTATGAACTCATTATCAAGACTGACTACAGGAGAGTATTGCATCGTAATTTATAAAAAAGACAAAAGCAAAGGTGATACCTGAAAATCAATTTGTTCGTTTACAAGGGGTAATTGACTATTATGGGCGGAACTTATTTCGAGAATTTCGAGAAGGTCAAGGCGTTTACCCTTGTTACCTGAATGTAACAATTTGGTTTTGTTGAAATCCAGGAAGTGATTGAATTTTATACAATGTTCAGAGAAGCCAGTGGTATTTTTGTTTTGTAAAATTGACTTTTTATGTTCTTCAACACGAATATTTATATTCCTTCCTGTCTGTCCAATATAGAAAGCAGGACATTCGTCGCAAAATATTTTGTAAATACCCTGTTTTCTCCGATGTTAGATTTTTCTTTATTATTGACCAAGAATGACTTCAAGTTTCTTTTATTTGTACAAATTGTTTTAACGTTATTTTTCGATAGTCTGTTATAATTTTGCTACTCAAATTAGGCACATAATTTATTGGGAAGTATTTTTGTTCTTCATTAATAGTTTGTGTGGGGTATATTGAATGCAACAGATACTTTATTCGTTTTTTCCCAATGAGCTTGTCGATAAGACTTTCAAATTTTCAAACTGAAGTTAATACAATTAAATTATTAGCCATCAATAACGGTTACAATGAAAGTCTTATCGACAAGCTCATTGGGAAAAAACGAATAAAGTATCTGTTGCATTCAATATACCCCACACAAACTATTAATGAAGAACAAAAATACCCAAATTATGGAAAGTGCCATTCGTTGGTGAATTTTTCACCATAATAGGTTGCTTTCGTATGTTAATTTATGATATGCTTAGCATACGTATGCGGTTTAAAATATTACCACTCTGCCGGCCATCATACAAACACAAAAGTTGTCGAGTGTTAGTAAACAAAATTAAACTCTTTTAGGATTCATTAATTATTTTTAAGTTAATTTAGTCCGCGTTGAATACATTTTGAGAGCCAAATGTCAGATAATAAGTTTTAATTCATGTATTTGAAGTTGCCTTGAAGAGCCCTTTAAGAATATAGAATTAAAACTTAATGGTTTCAATACAGTTTTGAAATTAAGTCTTGAAGGCCTTTTTAGGATGGGCCCTTTTTGGCTAGAAGCTGCTTTATGATGGTCTCAGGGATGTCTTGAAGATCACCTGATTTTATTCGAAATTTTATTGTATAGTTTTAAAGCGATCTTGAAGATCGGAATAAGAGCATTGATGTTACTTGGGCTGTTATTGCTAAAAACGATCGGAAAAATAAATTTATATATATATATATATATATATATATATATATATATATATATATATATATATATATTAATATATAAATATATATAAATATATATATATATATATATATATATATATATAAATATATATATATATATATATATATATATATAGATAATGTGTACATATACTTATTATATACAGACATACATATATACCGGGTCTCTGAAAAATGACGCTCATGGGTTTGAGTTCAGAGAGTAAAAACTTATATCAAAAACACAAAAAACACCTTCAAACGCCTTTTTTCACTTATATATAAATATAAATATATATATATATATATATATATATATATATATATATATATATATATATATATATATATATATATATATATATATATATATATATATATATATATATTAGGGTGCTTTTTTTTTCAAAAAATTTTTTTTTTTTTTTGTCCCATCGTGAAATTTTGTTGCAAGTACTCAAAAAAGAAGTTCCTGAAAGTTAAGGCCCTTAATATTAATATTAAGTCCTCGACCAAGGCGTGTAAAGATTTCCCATTAAAAAAACACAGAAACCCTGATTTTTTATCTTTAAATTTCTATAGCTCAGTGGCATTTCATAGCATCGCTTTGACCATGGACGGTTTTTTTTCAGAATTAAATGTTCTACAAAAGTGTCCTTTGCGGCAAAGTCGAAAATCGAACCGGCGAGGTAGTACAGGCCTCTAAACTTGATTTTTCTATGAAATTCGCGGTTTTTCACATTTATCTCGTGAATGACAAGAGCTACAGGAAAAATGTCGAAAACAAACTTGTGGAAAATTCAATTATCTACAAAAAAGGTCTACGGCAGCAAGTCGCTAAAATCAATATTTCTGGAGATATCCAATAATAAAGTATTTTTAATTCCAAATTCTTATCGAAAATCGCGTCAAATTATAAAAAATATCTTTATGTTACTATCAATCACTACTTTCTTTACTAATAATTTTTTTTTTGTGAAGATGCAACGGTAAAAAAATATAAATAGTCGGAAATATGTTAGTACCCATTGATTGTAAAAACATATTTTACATTTATAGATAAATGGACAGGTTAGAAATTTTAGGAGTGCATAAGATGTTAGCTAAAACTAAAATATGTATGGGAAGAAAGAGGTGAAATGTACGTGTGTAATCTAGTACCGATCATTCCTTGTTTATTTTGATCCCTCACTCCTCTCAGCGCAATAATCAGACTTCGGCTTGACCTTGATTGAGCTTACTTAATTTACCGCTTAATTATAGCGCTTTCTTTTTGACACTTGCGTCGCGTGGGTAGTGAACAAAGCTTCCTATACACTAATCTCATAGCGTCGATTACTTGTAGTCAACGTTGCATTCAGTATTTTAGTTCAACATTATGTCTGAACAAATTGCTGAAAAAATCTTCAATTATTTAATCGGATTTAATCTGCCTTATGGATTTTTAAATTCAGAACCAAATACATGGGAAACTAATCAGGAGTATCAACAGTGTCTTAAAACATTTTGCAGCTTGAAGGTAGTGAATGATATTGCCGAGCGAGGAGTAGCACTAGCTGAAAAATTCAATCAAGGCTTGACAAATAATGAACAGGAGAGGCGAAAAATTTTTCAGACTGTCCAAAGCCATCGCTCAGAGCACCCTCCATGTACGAAATCACAATATAGTCGAACAGAAGTAAAATAAATTTTTTTTTTATTATGCTTATTAATTAAATTTTTATATTTGACATATTTCCCACTATTTACATTTTTTTACTATATATATATATATATATATATATATATATATATATATATATATATATATATATATATACATATATACTATGAAAAAGTTATTAATTGAGAAAGTAGTGATGGATAATGAAAAAAAGAATTTTTTTATAATTTGACGCGATTTTCGATGAAAATTTAGAATTACAAAAACTTTATTATTGAATATCTCCGGAAATATTGATTTTAGCGACTTGGTGCTAGGGACCTTTTTTGTAGGAAATTAAATTTTCCACAAGTTTGTTCTCAACATTTTTTCTGTTGTTCTTGTCATTCACGAAATAAATGCGGAAAGACGCGAATTTCATGGAAAAATCAAGATTAGAGGCCTGTACTACCTCGCCGGTTCGATTTTCGGCTTTGCCTCAAGGGACACTTTTGTAGAACATTCAATTCTGAAAAAAACCCATCCATGGTCGAAGCGATGCTATAAAATGCAACTGAGCTATAGAAATTTAAAGTTAAAAAATCAGGGTTTCTGTGTTTTTTTCATGGGAAATCTCTACACGCCTTGGTCGAGGACTTAATATTAATATTAAGGGCCTTAACTTTCAGGAACTTTCTTTTTGCATACTTGCAACAAAATTTCACGATGGGACCAGAAAAAAAAAAATTTTTTTGAAAAAAAAAGCACCCTAATATATATATATATATATATATATATATATATATATATATATATATATATATATATATATATATATATATATATATATATATATTTATATATATTTATATATATATATATATATATATATATATATATATATATATATATATATATATATATATATATATATATATATATATATATATATATATATATATATATATATATATATATATATATATATATATATATATATATATATATATATATATATATATATATATACTATATATACATATATATATATATATAATTATTTATTCGAATTGTTGTTGCCTGTGATCTATTTTTAATCTCTTGATAATTATTAGCAATAACAGGCTGGTTGAATCTTAAAAAACTCGATTTTATTAAAAAGTTGACATTTCACTACGACATTTGTAGTTTATCAAAACTTTTGAAAAAATTGAAATCTCCTTGACATTTATTGATTTGAAAAAATTTGAATAGACAAAGACTGCTTTGTCTCGCTAAAATTTTTTTCCGAATGTGGTTGTTCTTTGTTATTTATTACGTGCTATTCAGTCTAATATCAACAATCAAAATTGTTATCATTAGATGGCAAGGGAAACCACAGAAACCTTTACCTACGTAATGTTCGAAATTAAAAATAATAGGGTACTATTTATCTAACAACAAAGAAATTAGTCGCAGGAAAATATTAAAAAAGTAGAGCAGAATTATCGGTATAGAACGTTTATATGGAAGCAGCCGTTGACACGGAGATTTCAATTTTTTCAAAAGTTTTGATAAACTACAAATGTCGTAGTGCAACGTCAACTTTTTAATAAAATCGAGTTTTTTAAGATTCAACCAGCCTGTTATTGCTAATAATTATCAAGAGATTATATATATATATATATATATATATATATATATATATATATATATATATATATATATATATATATATATATATCTCACTGAAATTATTTTAAAATGAGCTGAGTATATTTTGAGAAAAGAGACAAATTAACTGAACTATTGCAAAGTTAACAAAAGGTGAAAGGTTGAGGTGTTGAGGTAATTCAGTTCGCCAACCTTGATAGTTAAAGACAACTTAAAATTGTGAAAAATTGCGTTCTCCATGCATAAAATTTCAGGTGAGGACAACTCGTTCGAAGGCGAAATGAACACAATAAAATGAATCACTGTCCGGTCTTTGCATACAGAGATACCCACGATTTGATTAAAGGCAAAATTGAATTAACTTCTAAATACTGTTGCTTATCGGATAATTATGTAGGTGCAACGTATACGTTAAATACTTCAAGATTCAGTAATTTAATCAGTATCAAAACATAAATTATTTCATTTCTTCGTATTTTGATCTATTGGAACTAACATGTGACTATTTAAAATTCTGATAATTATTGTGATTGAATATGTGTTTTAAAATAATGTTTAATATTATTCTGAATGAATACTCATATATATATATATATATATATATATATATATATATATATATATAGTAAATGAATTAATTAAAAATAATAATGTATGTGAAAGTACATATAATATAGGTGAGGATTATATTGACATATTGACAATAACCTAAGCTGATAGGTTAAGATTTGTCTACCATGATTCAAACTTCTGCATATATAATTTGAACTCTTATATTTGGAGGATGAAACGATTATAATATGCTCGAGGATGTTTATTAAACATCATGTTGATATATCGTGATTCGAAATATTGATTTCTATATTATGACAGTATTTAGTCTTTCAAAATACATACAAAATATTTGAGTTATTTATTTATTTATTGCATAATATGGGTACTTACCTATAATATATTGATGCATTTTGTAGTAAACATTGAAAACCTGTACTGGCATTCTTTCTGTAGATAATTACAAAGTGAAAGAATAATTATTCATTGTATATCATTATGATAAGCCATCAAGTAGTTGAATTTATGACCAAAAATAACTGAATACTGAATTGTTGAAAATATGTGAACTAGTGGATAATGAATATGTTTATTCAACATTTAATGACGTAATTACGATATTCTACTATTTCAACTAAACAATCCTATGACACGTTTCGGTACACTGGGCCGATACAGAGTTATTCAAATGTTCCCTCAATTTAATTAACAACCGATATCTTTGATGGCGTACCTACTGAGAAATTTACTGAAAAAGTGGAATTATTTTCATACTGCAATTGTTATCCTCTGTATGAAAATGTACCAATTTTAACGAATGTAATAGTGATTCTTTAATAATGGAAGGAAGTTCGTATTTGCCGCGTGGAGTGCATCGCGTCAAAATGCTATTCGAACGTAACACCTACTGATAGCGAAGCAGGCCGACATGCGTTTTGAACGGAATAGTTACAGCAAACTGCAGCGCAGTTGAGGAAAAGAGTTGTAACCCACAAAAGATAGTATTTCAACATGAACTATATGTACTTACCAAATTTCAACTGTCTTACACAATCTACAGAATCTGTAGAGTTGAGCAAATTTTAAAAAACTACGAAAAAAACAAGAAATATCTACGTAAAAATGGCGGCGGTCGGGAAAATTCACTCAAAATTTGATAGTTCCGTTTTGCCTCTTCAGCTACCTAATTTTTGCTCATTTGTTCTGATAGTAGCCTCTGGAGATTACTATATGTACCGGAAAAAATATAGGTATATGAAACCAAGAAATATCTACTCAAAAATGTCGGTGCTAAGAAAAATTTACAAAAATTCTGAAATTTTCGGTTTGCCTCGAAAACAATTCCGGATACCAAGATCACCTCATTGGTTCTGATGGGAGCCGCTGGAGATGCCATTATGTACCTAATACCAGAAAAAAAAAATTGATTTATATATATATATATATATAAATAAATATATATATATATATATATATATATATATATATATATATATATATATATATATATATATGTATATATATATATATATGTATATATATATATATATATATATATTATATTATATTATATATTTATATAATTTATAAATTTCGCAAATCGATGTCCAGGAGGTTTGATACAGATACAAAAACTACTACCGCACCTGACTATTGCTTTCAATACCTACGATGCTGTAGTTTATTCAGGGGTGGCCAAGCTCCTTGATAGTCTAAACCATTTTTCGAAATTTGAAATTTTTGGCGAGCCTCAATTAAATACGTCAAAGGTATGCAAAAAAGGTATTCAAAATTTTTTACAGACATTATATTTATTGAAAACATAAGAATAAAAGTACCAAATATGTGTATCGAATCTAAATATTAGAAACAGAATACATATATTTTACTTCTCTTGATAATTTTTTGAAATTTGGTGATGGCAGCACTTCTCAGTAATTCTTTGAGATGCTGGTTGTTTAATACTGATCATTGTTTAGATTTCACGAATTTTAGTGGAATATAATGATTCACATAAGTACCTTGTTCCGATTATTGAAATAATTCGACAAGCAGCATTTTTTAATTAAAGATACTTCGATTCTGGTTGAAATTTCGATAATTCAGTAATCGGCGTAGACTTATATTTTGATTGTAGAGCTTGATGTTCTTGCATCTCCATTAGTTCTAATTCTCCAAATGGTTTTTAGGTCATAATTATATTGGAAATGAAAAGCTCTCCTTGAATTTTGTTAGTTTCAAATGAATTCAGAAAAAAATTTGATTTGAAATATTTCAAGTCTTGAAATCTATTTTGGAATTCCGTCGATATTCCCTCCAGGTTTTTCATATACTCGTTGAGTTTTTCTTGTTCAATATTGAAACAAATTTTATTAATTCGACGATAATGACAAAATAATGAGTCGTATTGTTCTTAACTTGGACGGAAGTGAAATTTGTTACAACGTTGCACTTAGTCTTTCATATTTATAATATTTTCAAAATACAGAAAAGAGCACTACGATCATTTTTGGCATGAAGTGAATGGATGCTTGCAGAAGTAAGTTCAAACAAAATGTCCTATTAACATCGACTGCAATCCATATACAAGAGAGCCTACTTTTTCTTTTCAAAAACAAACATTATTATACAGAAGTCAGCACGACAATACAAGAACATCGTAGATTTTATATACAGCACATAGGCTTACCACAACGGAAAATCGATAAGATATTTCAACCATTACCCAATAGAAATCCGAACAGAAACCAACATTAAAATATACAAAAAAAAATCTACAAAATCCTACTGGACATGGAACCATATAATATCCAGGAATTTTCAAAGTAGGTATAACTTTCCTGGATAAACATTTTACTTTTATTTTTTTCTTTCCTTTTCTTTTTTCCTTACACAATTTCATTTCTTATTGTTTACAATATCGTGTAACATTCTGATTTCAAATGAAGAATATTATTATTATTATTATTTGTTGTCAGTAATTCAAAAGACATTTTGAAACACATATAGAACGATAATCATTTTTCAAAATATAATAACACAGAAATGAAAAGGGAACTCTCACAAATAATCCTTCAAAGAGCCGCATGTGGCTCGCGAGCCGCAGGTTGGCCTCCCCTGGCTCTATTGTTTTAGGAGAAAATACGACTAAAAAGAGAAAAATTATTTTGCAATGCCATTAGTGACTTTCGCCGCGGTCGGCTGTCATACTAGAATGTTTACGACTCAAACAGCTGCAATGTGAGATGGTAGAGGTACCGTTAGACGAAACAGACAGTAGTAGTTCCCAATTTCCAGAACGACCATCAGTAACATCTGTGTTTGAAAACAGTGAAACCGTTTCTATTTACGAGTCACAATGCGAGAAATATTTCATAATGTATGAAGGTAAAGGACACCTCACATTTTGTAGTAAAATATTCAATATTTTCTTCAAAATTATATTTCTTCATTGTTGTTATTTATGTCTTAATCGATATTAGATTAATTATAATGTTGTAAAAGTAATAAAGCAATGGTTTACGAGTTTGCCTACTTGGGAGTTACGGAAACGTGAAATGACATCCGGCAATTTTCAGCCAATATCATTATTATCATGAATAATTTAATTTGTAAATAGGTCATTATCAAGAAAAACCACTTGAGCAGCAGAGCTCTGCCCCTGGGTTTGTATTTCCCCCTTAGTACCCGTATTCAACATACGAATTCTTACCCCTCTAATCAAACTTGGACGGAGAGCGGAGAAGAGTAAAACTTCAAACCAGATGAAAAAACAAAAAATGTTAATCGCCTATTAATTTTAAAATTTATATTTACATTACGTTCGAACAGTATCTAATACGGTAAGTATATGACGGTTTTTTAACAGAAAATCACAAAAGTTTGTACATGAAAAATGAAGTTTGTTAGTATTTATAACTCTGCTTTTACTAAAGAAATACGCATTGAGTTTCTTTCCTTGCTACATACTTATTCCATTATGCTGAATACGCACCCGAATGAAGCATTATAGTCAGGAAAGAACAAACTAGACCCTTTTTTTCAATTTAGGTCAAAGATTTCTGTATTTGATTTCGTAAAGAAGTCAACCCAGCGTATATCTACTGGATTTTCTTCAACGAGATGTAGTTGCATCTCACGCAAATCTAAGTCAATAACCTGGAGTCTAGTAATGCCTGTCCATGTGATTGTTTCTTCTAGAGATTAAATATTCATTGAAGAGTCAAATGCGCGAAACACGCTCGGCAAGCAACGAGACGAACAAGTTTAAACTGGCAGCAGCGCGCGAGTTTAGAAAAATCGGAGCAATTTTTGCACCCCGGAAGGTCGGGAGGGTAACTATTATTAGCGGAAAGTTGGGAACTCTAGCTTCAGCGCACATAAAATTAACCACTGTTCCTTGATTGCACAGAGCATTCATAATTTTCAAAATTTTTCTGCGAATAACGAAAAATTCTAAGTTGGTCCTAATTTTTTTCACAGACAAAAGTACCTATACTTTGTGTTCTTCTGTCAAATGGTAACACATGCCAAAACTTACGCAATAAAAGTAACGTAATGGTGGGAATCCACCCAAGAAAAGTTGCTAACTTTTGTGTTGTCAACACGTGCTGGTAACAAAAAGTTCTATAATTACCTCGTGTAGCAACAAAAGTTGTAAACATATGTTGAAAAACGTGTTTCCGTTTTTGGCGGTAAACATCAAAAGAATACGCTTGTTGCTGATATTTTTCGCTCTGTGGGTACACTTTCAGTTGGGAATATTTGTTCAAAACAGAAACATGTCTCTAAACGTCATGTGGATGAATTAATTAACAGATACGTTCATTGATTTATATCACTTACAAAGTGTATTATAGGACTCAAATGATGCAATGGGGTTACACGAACTTGAAATACAAAGAAAAATAAAAAATTTGACGGCACAGTTTTTCAGAGAGAAAACAAGGTGAAAAATGATAATACGTCTGGTCATCACTTCCCAAAGTATTTAATAGTATAATTCCACCATGGACTTTTCTACATTTGAGGCTTGGTCATAACCAAACTTATACTTACGTTTTTTGCACAAAATATTTAATACTGCGGCTGCTTGCATAATATCATCGTCGTTCGGAGACATTTTCGATGGTGGAGACGGCTTGTTGTCAACTGATATGAAATTCTGAAATTGTTGACACAATGGAAACAAAAGTTGATGATTTTCTGAAGAGTTGCAAACTGTTGGAAACAATAAAGTTGCAACAATTTCGGTGGAAACGCACCATAAAGCTACAGTTCCACCGGAGGAACATTTTTGTTGCTGTTTCGTGTTTCCGAAAATGTTCCAAAATGCTGCTTAAAATTTCTTTATTTTTCGGCAACAAGTTTTGACTTTTTCTACTCGTCACCCTTCAAGCTACGACTCCACCGGAGGAACATTTTTGTTGTTGTTCCGTGTTTTCGTAAATGTTCCAAAATGTTCCTTAAAATTTCTTTATTTTTAGGCAACAAATGTTGGCTGTTACTTCTTTTCGTCGGTTTCCATTTTGAGCGGTAAACTTCAAAAGAAAATAGGAAACATGCGTAAATAAATCCGTGTTGCTATCGCAGTGACAACGTATCGAGAACGCAACTAGTAAACATTAGTGGCGCGGATTTTCAGTGTGCAGTGAAGTACGAAAACGAATGAATATGTAGCTACGTTTCCACGGTAGGAACATTAAGGAACATTTTTGTTGCTATTGCTTGTTTCCGTCAATGTTCCTAAATGTTCCTTAAAATTTATTTATGTTTCGGCAAAAAATTTTAATTGTTTCTACTAAATAATATGCAAATATATATATATAATATATATATATATATATATATATATATATATATATATTTATATATATATATATATAATATATATATATATATATATATATATATATATATACTATATATAGACCTACTTTATTATACATTAACTTCACGATATATATACCTATATATATATATATATATATATATATAAATATATATATAAATAGTATATATCGTGAAGTTAAATGTATAATAAAGTAGGTCTTCAAACTCAAATGGCTTGTTATTGAGTTCTGTATAGGGGCGAGCAGCTATAGAGAACGATTATAGTTATTCAAGTACCTCCAAGCTTCATTTTTTCATTCTCATTGAGACTACAAGAAAACATTATAGTGAAACAATGTTTATTAAGAAATGGAAAGATTTCCTTACCTCAGTTAAGGTTGTGTTCTATATTTTTGAAATAAACAATATATCTAGGAATACTAAATAAATGTAGAATACCAAAAAAATGACGACTCAAGCACATACAGAACCTCTTCAACACCAAATAAACTCAAAACTTATACGCAATCTATAAAAGTTATAAACATGAAACAATTTTCAAGCAGGATCCCTGGGAAACTTGCAAATATGAGATGCACAATTTCAGAGAATATGCCTCTCGCGAAACGAAGTATCAATAAATGAGACTGAAACGGCTTATATCCTAACTTTTGTTAATACAGTTAGAGTGTAACCACTCTCCCTTTTAAGATATATGCCCGAGCTAGCTAGGAGATTGGTAATACATATATCGGTTCTAGTTCTAGTTAGTTTTCAGAAATAACAACAAGATAAAATGAAGGTATTTACTACTTTCTTATTACAATAGGACTTATCTGTGTTTATTTATTTAATTTTCTAACGTTCTATATTCTATGTACATTTTACTCCTTTGATTGCCTAATCTTCGTCCCTAGATTCTTGGTGGTTCTAGTATCGGTTGTATCGTAGCTTCAGTAGAATATGGTTCCAGTCAAGGTGGTTTTTAGTTCCAATTGAAAAGCTTTATAGCTCCAGCCAAGGTTATCTTTTGAACTCCAGCCAAGGTTATCTTTTAAACTCCAGCCAAGGTTATCTTTTAAACTCCAGCCAAGGTGACTAAAATAATTCGGGGCAAATCAACATACAATCTCTAACTTAAAATCTTCCACGAGTCTCTGTAGGGTATCGATGGCCAATTCAAATTAACATTTAGATTTATCTCAAGCAAAGATGCTAAGAAAGACAGTATATGTTCCAACATTAAACTGAACATAAGATATGACCACGTGAAATTTGCCATCGTTAGCCTACAAAAATCTTGTGTCAAATTGAGAGAGTGAAATAAGCAAATAAATTAAAAATATTTTAAATTAAGAAATGTAAGATGATTATTTCAATATTGAAAGATAAATGATTTAATATATATAAATAAAAAAATGAAATGGCGGAAAATGAAACAAGGAATCAATTCAGATTTTCAAGATAATGCATTTATACGAAATAATTAGATTTCTTCTCATAACTTACCGTCTATCAGACGCCACAGATACTCAATAAATTTTAATAAACTTTAATAAAATATTCGTTTAAGATATGAATATAATTTTAATATCTAACGATGTGGTATCTTCATCCGATGCTTGAGAAAAAAGAGATGTTATACGTGCACGTGCAAATAAGACGCTATCTAGATATTCTCGTCATACGCAAGTCATTTCAAACTGCGCGATTCTATTATTCATAGATGAAACAAAAGTGAGGCATCATCTGACAGCGCGAATCACGGTACCTCGATGCAGAATTCAGTGGCGGCGGTTAAGCGGGGAATTGACACGTTACAAGAGTATTGTAAAATGAAGACTATCTCTAGAAACAGTCTTCTGAATTGATTGATTGATTAAGTATAATTTTTGAGATTATTTATGCTAACAACGTAGAACATAACCTTAAATACCACACACCATAAAGTTTCTCGTTGTCTCCCTGACCATGGAAGAAATAAAGATTTTCCGAAAGTTTGCATATATGTACATATATATATATATATATATATTTATAGTTTACGTATGTTGCAATAAGTTTCTACCCTTGGCAACAAGGAGAAACATACAGCAACAAAATGTTCCTCCGGTGGAACTGTAGCTTAGCACAAGGATTCATTCATACTTGAAGGTAAATTCAAGAAGGAGCTTGTTCACGCTGGCCAGTCTCATACGAGATGGCACAGATTATACATCCGCTATCAATTCAAGCGTATATTGAATGAAAACACTCTATCTGATTTTTATCTAGTACGGTGAACGTACAGCAACATTACCTCATATTTTCATTGTGTAAAAATCGCGTTGTTTGAGAATTGTTAATTTATACTTCCAGGATATATTGCACGTACATATTTGCAAATATCACTTTCAATTAACAGCCCAATTAAAATTCATTCATACTCACAATAACAAACCTCTGCCTATCTAACTAACAGTAGTTTGAATTACTCAACTGCTGTTCAAACCTCATATTAAAAATAACAAAAGAATATTATTCCGATAATAACTGAATGTTTCACATCTGTTAAATTAAATCGTGTTATTCTCGGTTATTACGAAATAAAAGTGAGGTATTTGTGATTGTATTTCTGTACCATCAACGTCGATTAAATACTGCTATAGCTAAAGATTTCGAATAAATTCAATCATTTGCATTCAATGCGCTTAATAACTGTATTGAATAATCTGAATAACAAATTGAAGAAAAAACACTATTATAACCGTTAGTAATGGTTTTCAATTGAGTCGATATTGTTGCATAATCATAGCCATATTTGAAGGTTCGAACTGCTTTACTTATAAAGAGATTGTCGTCGTATCTGATAAGGTACTCAGCATTACTATCATTCAATTATAAAAGCATGTATTGAATTTTCTTTATCAAATTTTCTTTGAATCACAAACATGCATTAAGAAATTCAGTCCTGTTATATAGAGTTATCGATAGATCGCAATCTCAATTTTATTAAGCTACGGTTCCACTGGAGGAATATTGAGGAACATTTTATGGGCAAAGGTAAATTGAGTCCCGTCTACCTGAATTAAGAAGGGTCAAGAAATTTAGATGGTCCAATTGAGTCCCGGGTCACTTAAATCTTTCTAATCCTCCTGATATGCATATTTCGGGAATTCCTAATTACTTTTTGAATCTCTATACCAAATAATATTTTTATTACCTATGAACGAAGGATTTCATTGGTTAGACATCTATGGATATCATATATAAAAAGGGTTTTCTACAAAATGTTTAATATAGTTTGTTTAATTTGTACCTACCTATTCGGCGTTAGTTAGTTTGTCAAAATGAGTTCTGTGAGATTTGTACTAAGTGAAAGAAGGAAACAACTGATTGTGTTGGATGGCTTCAAATATCGTTTCCATAAGATGTTAAAAAATAATGCCAAACGTTGGATTTGTTGTGCACAGACAAAAGAAAAATGCAAGGCATTTTTAAAAACTGAAGGTGCTGACAACAAAGTAACAGAAATTATGGATAACCACAACCATACAGTAAACGAAGAGGTACTTAATCGCAAAATTTTAAGTAACTCTTTAAAGCGAAAGGCCATAGAAGATGTTAGTGAACGCCCGATGAAAATTATACATAAGGAGTTACGAAATGGCGATATTAATACCTTGACAATCGAGGATGTGAGATTGGTCAGAAAAAATATGTATAATGCTCGACGATCTGTTTTGCCTAAATTGCCAAAAAATATGGAAGATAAATGCAATATTAAAAACATTCCCAGTGAAAACCAATACAGGCGAAGAGTTCCTAATGGTAAACGATGTAGAAAATCAGATAATTATGTTTTCCTGCAAGACCAACCTAGAATTTTCAGCAGATTTAGAAACTATTTATATAGATGGAACTTTTGAATACTGTCCGAAGTTCTTTCTGCAAATGTTCTCCATTCATGGTTTAAAAGACGACCATTACATACCATTGGTTTTCTTTTTATTGCCAAATAAACGAAAAAATACATACACACTGTCACTGAAACATCTGGTTGAAGAAATGGCAAATGCAATAAAATACTTACTTTACGAAAAGTATTTGCTGATTTTGAAGAAGCAATTCATCAAAGTGTTACTGAGGTTTGGGGTGATGTTTCATTGAAGGGCTGCCGTTTTCATTTAGGACAGTTTTGGTAAGTACTTTTATTTGACATTAAATATTTTGCAAATCTTAGATGAAATAAATTTAAGAAATTTTTCAAGGTGGCGCAAAATTCAAGCACTAGGCTTATCATCCTTATACAAAGACAAAGACAGCGACGTGGGTAAATATTTAACGTACTGCTTTGCAATGCCATTTCTCAACCCAGAAGATGTAGGAGATTGTTTAGTTGAAGATTTATCTTCAATACAACCACAGAATTTTAAAGTTGTGGAATTTGCGAACTATCTGGTCGATAATTATATTTCAGAATCGGCTAGGGTTCCACCAGAAATATGGGCGGAGAAGACGAGCAGTGTACAGGCGACGAATGCATGCGGGAGCTTTCATGCAAGGTTTAATTCTTCATTTTATTTCGCCCATCCACATATATTCCAATATTTAACAGTGTTAATAGATTTTCAAAGTGACACTTATATAAAAATCAGAAGCATTCAAAAAAATATAAAAAAAGTTTATTCTTCACACACTCTCAAAAATAAAAATTTTCTAAATGAACCAATTTTAAAATTAAATTGTAACTCAATATCAAAATTTGAATTTCTTAAAATTGTAGGAGAAAAATTTAGAATAATTGAATAAACGAATATTTAGCATGTTATTAGGTATAGGTATATTATTGTAAATATTTGTAAATTGTATAAAATTATATGATATATGAATTTTAGTTTTAATATTCTACGAACAGATTACGAACCCCTACTGTGCAAGCTCAGGTAGGCCCGGGACTCAATGTACCTAACTCCGGGACTCAGTTCGGCTATCATGCCCGGCTATCATGCCAATTTTGTAACGGACTTTTCGTGTCGGTTCCCCTGAATTATAAAGAAGGTATCTTTTAGTTATATACAAGTTTATTTACAGTAAATTATTAACAGAAATCAAATAATTCAATAATATGACCCAGAGCGCATCTGCTTCTGCTCTGGTCTCGTTTCGCTGCGTCGACCGCACTTCCAGTGCGCAGGCAGTCCTTTATCAGTCGAGGATGGAGCGAAGCGGAGGGATGTGCTGGATCTCTGCGTTCTTAGGTCCGCGATTCTGCTTGACGTGATTCCGGGGACCGGGGTCGGTCTCGTCGCTGCCGGCTGGGCAACTTCGTCGACCGCTGTAGGCTCGTCGGCTCCCGGTCTCTAGAAATTCTCCGACAATCAATACTTGTCGGACGGAACGGGAATAGATTGGTCAATACCCAACCTACGAGGATTTCCGACAATCAGTACTTGTCGGGCGGAACGGAATAGATTGGTCAATACCCAACCTACGGGGATTTCCAACAATCAATACTTGTCGGACGGAACGGGAATAGATTGGTCAGTACCCAACCTACGAGGATATCCGACGATCAATACTCGTCGGACGGAACGGGAATAGATTGGTCAATACCCAACCTACGAATATTACCGACAATCAGTACTTGTCGGACGGAACGGGAATAGATTGGTGAATACCCAATCTACGGGGGTTTCCGACAATCAGTACTTGTCGGACGGAACGGAATAGATTGGTCAATACCCAACCTACTAGGATTTCCGACAATCAGTACTTGTCGGACGGAACGGAATTGATTGGTCAATACCCAACCTACGAGGATTTCCGACAATCAGTACTTGTCGGGCGGAACGGAATAGATTGGTCAATACCCAACCTACGGGGATTTCCAACAATCAATACTTGTCGGACGGAACGGGAATAGATTGGTCAGTACCCAACCTACGAGGATATCCGACGATCAATACTCGTCGGACGGAACGGGAATAGATTGGTCAATACCCAACCTACGAATATTACCGACAATCAGTACTTGTCGGACGGAACGGGAATAGATTGGTCAATACCCAATCTACGGGGGTTTCCGACAATCAGTACTTGTCGGACGGAACGGAATAGATTGGTCAATACCCAACCTACTAGGATTTCCGACAATCAGTACTTGTCGGACGGAACGGAATTGATTGGTCAATACCCAACCTACGAGGATTTCCGACAATCAGTACTTGTCGGACGGAACGGGAAGAGACTGGTCAATACTCAGTCTCAGGGATTTGTCGGCAATCAATACTTGCCGACGAACGGGAGTTAGACTGGTCAATACCCAGTCTAAGGGAGAGAGTTCCTAGGAGTCAGTACCTCCCAAGAACATTAAGACGGATTATAAATTTTGGGACTCAATTAGGCATCTCCGCGTTTTATAGCTAGATGTTTCTCTTTGTTGCCATAGGTAGAAGCTAATGGCAACATACGTAAATTTCTTGTTTCCACTGAAGCAACTAAAATTGTCAATAGTTGCATATTGTTTAGTAGAAACAGTCAACATTTGTTGCCGAAACATAAACAAATTTTAAGGAATATTTCGGAACATTTTGGAACATTTACGTACTTCACTGCACACTGACAATCTGCGACACGAATGTTTACTAGTTGCATTCTCGATACGTATCCATTGCGATAGCAACACGAATTTGTATACACATGTTTCCTATTTTCTTTTGAAGTTTACCGCTCAAAATGGAAACCGGCGACAAGTAGGAACAGTCAATATTTGTTGCCGCAAAATAAAGAAATTTTAAGGAACATTCTGGAACATTTACGGAAACACGCAACAGCAACAAAAATGTTCCTTCGGTAGAATCGTAGCTTGAAGAATGACAAGTAGAAACAGTCAAAATTTGTTGCCGAAATATAAAGAAATTTTAAGGAACATTTAGGAATATTTGGGAACCTTTTCGGAAACACGCAACAGTAACAAAAATTTTCCTCAATGTTCCTCCTGTGAAACAGTAGCTTTATATTTACTTCAAAATTCCTCCATCATTGGATGAATAAGGAAGATAATGATACCAAAACATCAAGATTTGCGTTCAACAGTACCGGATTTAAGAATAGGTTAGAGTAGGCTGCAGCCTATAGACCCCCACCAATCAAAGCCCCCACCAAAATTGAAATTTTGAAATTTGTAGAGAGTAAACTTTAATACTTTCAGCAATTCATACTAAAGTATAAAAATCACATGAACCGTGAAATTTAGGGATTTTCGTCCACTTATGAGGCCCCCAACACTTCTCAGCCTACAGGCCCCAAAAATGTTGATCCAGCACTGACGTTAAATCAGTAATTCTTGATCAAAGCAATATTTAACTGGAACGATATATTATATAAGAATTAAGGCTTCTTAGTCATATTTTTTTTCTCTTCTTACTTGTTTTAGTTTTGAACAATGGAAAAGTAGGATGTGCAATTTTCGATTCTCTTACCAACTTTATAGATCAGTTTCGACTCAATAACAAATTTTCTATTTACAACGCAGAACTTTTCGCAATATGGAAGACTCTTCAATATATATTATCCTCTCAACTACTTTCTAAAAACATCCTAATCCTCTCGGACAGTATGAGCTGCCTTCTCAGTATGAAAAATATTAAATCTAATTGGTCTTTCAACTATATTCACAAAGGTATATTGGAAAGCCTAAAATACATAAACGAAAAAGGAGTAAAGGTCGATTTTCTTTGGGTGAAAGCACACTCAGGAATTTCAGGGAATTAAAAAGTGGACAGTCTATCCAAGAGTGCTACCAATTTAAGTGTTTCTGAGCGATCTCTATGTGTCTTTTCGGACATTCTCCCTGTAATAAAAAAGGAAATCCATCAAAACTGGGAACAAATCTTTCAAAACAAACAAAACGGTCGTCATTATGCATCCATTGAAAGCTCCTCCAAAAAATCCTTGGTTTAAACATAATGAAGTGGATAAATGTTGGCATTCAATTCCCACGAATGCAATGAGAGATTTTATTCGGGTGATGCGTCGATTAAGAAGTGGCCACGCAATCTGCCCAGATTATTTGCATAAAATAAGATGTATAAACGACAATACGTGCGAGTGCGGAGAAAGGGGAACAATAAATCATGTCCTGTTCCAATGTGATGTCCATAGGCATTACAGAGAAAATCTTTTTAAATCAATACATAAAATAACAAAGCCTCTACAACCCTATCATTTAAATATAATTCTAAGTACGAAAAATATAGAAGTCTATTTCGAAATATACAAGTTCATTTTCGTAAGCAAAATATTAATATGAACAAGATTATATTGCTAATTATTTTTATCGTATCTCCAAATGTATTACCTTCCCCGTGTTTTATACCCCTCCATTCCGTGGCTTTACCTGTATGTGTATGAAGAAAAAAATATATCGCTTCGATAAGCCCCTTAGCTTTTTGTGTCCCAGTATATCCAATAGCTCATATTTAACCAGTTGGCAAATGTTGGAAGACATGTCATAACCCTTATTAATAAAAAAAATAGTTTTGAACAAGCCTAAGTTCTCTAGTTATAAATGACAAAAGAAAATCATTCTCAGCATTCAATCAAAACTTTGAAGACACAAGTTACACAATCCATGACATATTAACACATCTCTTAGTGTAGTTGAATACATCTTGACAATCCCGAATATGTGACACATCCCTCTTACCATTTTCCCAGCCAAGGGCTAAGTCTTTGGGTACTGTCTTTACAAAATGCACAGGTTTTTGAACCCTAGGGCTGACCCAAGTAACCTGCCTACCAAGCACACTAATTTCCGTCCATCTAGAGGACAAAATCTCCATGATAAAGTGTAATTGTCTTCGTATATTTCGTCGAAGGCAGGGAAAAAATTGTGCTACCCAGAAAAATGGATCATTTGGAGAATGATCTCAGGGAAAGGTCGTATCAAGGAATGTGGTACATCATCAACAAGGTGTCGCGAATACCTACACGAAAAAGTGTACATCATCAGGATTTGTAGCTTCTAGGAGCCATAGGGGTCAGATTGTCGATTTCTGTAATTTTTTTAAAAACACTTATCAGTATTGGAACGAAGTTCCTTACGGCAGGCTTGGAGGAGATAGGGATTTCGCTGCGGGACCAAACTGAAAAAAATGTGAGACTAAAACAGTAAGAAAAACATATAACGGAAGTGCAAAGCGCATGCATCATTCTTTCTTTATATTTCTCCTTCAGCCACGACATATACATGAAAATCAAGCACGTGGTGTATACTCACATTATAAATTCATTCTACTCGTAAATAAACAAGTTTAGTTTCGTATACTTTGTAAATCTTCAATACGATATTAAATATAGTAACAATGGCAAGTGAATTAATAAACGACTTAAATGAAATTGACACTGATAATAGTGAAAAATTAATCAGCGAAATAAAATTAAATACGTATCTAAGTATTGGTTCACAAATATAAGTTAATGTACATGGTTACAGTGGCGTAGCCAGAGTTAGGCCCTGGGGGGGATATGAGGCTACGCACAGCTCCGGAGGCTATTCAGGGTGCCACGCCCAATTTCTGTCCAGAAGTCGTTAAAATCGTTAAAAAAGGTAAAAAGTAAAATGGCGATGGACTTCTCAAATTGTTAAATCTGGAAGAGGACGACCATTTGGTTCACTTTTAGTTCTCAAATTTTGAACCACTTGTACCACAGACATGATAAAAGGCGTAGAATAAAATAAAATGAAAATACGTGAACCGACGCCGACGTTATAGAGCGCAAAGGTTGAATTTGATATGTTATTGATAAAGTCAAATCAAATTTATTCAATCACTATTTTGACTAACTTAAATGATTGTTACAGTTTTACGCTTTATGATATTTATTGCAGAAAATAAAACAGGTTTTTTTTGTTTTGTTAATTTTTTTTTATGCTACTCAGAAAATGGTGTTCCCAACACCCTGACGCCCTGTGCGTCGTCGGCACTGCTCGCACCATCCTACGGATGGCCCTGCAGAACATACACTAATGTAACTTACAAAACAAATATATATGAAGAACATATATGAAGAATAAAATATTTATACACAAGTATATTAGATAACAAAATCTAGCCTTCGTGGTTTTTTTGCAAGCTTATCAAAAACTTTATCAGTCTCCAAAAATATATCCCGGTGGATGCTGAGCATTGCTAAACCATTAAGCCGGTTCTAAAATTTAAAACATGAAATATTTTTATTATTATAAAATATTTTGACCTATAGTACAAACCTGGGAGGTCGAGTTTCTTAAATAAGTTTTAAGCCTCTTTAATGCCGAAAACGACCGTTCAGGTGTTGCTGTTAATACTGGGAGGGTACAAAAAATATCACGGTATCCTTGGGATTTTAATATTCAATTAAGAAAAATTAGGTTTTCAGTTTTATTTATTTTTGCCTTGAAAGAATAACAATTATTCATTATCCATGGGGCATGGGGGGGATATATCCCCCATATCCCCCCCGTGGCTACGCCACTGCATGGTTAATATTGTTTATACAATTTAGATATGTATTCTACGCTCTCAATACATTATTTATTCTATTTTCATCATTATTATATTAATAATTATATTATAATGTCGAATCCAAAGAAACTTCATTCATACCTGGTGTTCTATAACACCACATCATTTTTGACAATATCGAGAATGTCAAATTTTCTGATACTTTTTTTGAAATAAGATACATCGAAGGATTTCCTTGTAGTAGTAAAAGCATTCCCAGGAAATGTATCGTATATCAAAATCATTATTCCAAGTCGAATCAAGTAGACAAAAAAGTGAAAAGGTGGTGAAAATCCAATTATTTCAAAGTAACTATTTTGTCCAATGACCTTACACTGCCCTTCAAACATATTAATACCGGGTTTCGACTTGATCTGAATGTTTACAAATCTGCTTATCATGAGTTAGTCGTGGAATTATATTTTTTCCATATTTTTTAATTTAATTTTGTCATTCTAAATTCAAGGTTAACAGATAAGTATTTTTTAATAGGCAAATATTTATAAATAAAAGTAACAATTGTAGGTTATGTTTGGATATAATATGGTGGTTATTATTCTCATTCATCAAATACTAAGGGTACGAACAGAACGAGTAAGTCGAGGTGGAGGTGTAGCTCGTGGTCGCGGTCGATGTCGACATCCATGTAAAACAAACACATTGAGTTCAATGGGAGCGAACATAACGAGTAAGTCGCGGTAGAGGTTTAGCGCGATGCCACTAAGGAGGTTTACAGCGATGCTTTTTGTTTTACCTGGATGCTTACCGCGCGGTCTACAAGGATGCTTCGCTGTGATTGGTGCATTCAAGGCAGTGTTGTCATCACCCTCAGCAGCTCGCATAGAAGACGTTTGGTGCCTGACATTTCGCGCGCTACAGTACTCCAGCTGCCAGCTTTTTTCTCCTTCGGGTATTAAGTTTATATTTTGATAATTTGTGCTAAATATGAAGGAAGATCTCATAGCAATTGTGCAGATCACTCATTTCGTAATTAAATTCGTAATTATAGTAGCTTTTATTGGTTCTTCTTGAAAAGTATTTAATCATTTAATGACTTCAGACTCATTCTATTTCGAAGCTTCGTTATGTTCATGGCATTAAATATCGTTCCAATTTCAGCATTCTATTTAATTCGAAGGCTACAAGTGGGAAAAAGACAGACTTGTCAGTAGTCTAGTCAACAAGTGCTTTTTTGTTCAACTTTTTTCAGCAGTCTCGGAAAAATATGAACGATATGTCATTCGATTCGGAATAGTATGTAGATATGTTTTGATAATGAAGTTCCGCTGGCGAAAATAGGCAACACTGGCTCGACTGAGCATCGCTGGTAACCTCCTCGTTGTGTGCGGTCGACATCGACCGAGACTTAACTAGTGGCATCCACCGCGAGCTACACCTCCACCTCGACTTACTCGTTCTGTTCGTACCCTAAGAACCACATTAAATCGCTTATGTTTTTTCTTCTGAGAAACTGGGATCTGAACTGCGTGATAGTTGTTCAAGAAACAGATTGAGTACTCAACATTGTTGTTATTGCAATCAATCAAATGATCATCAATCACACACTTGCTTTGAAAGTAGGATACACTTCAAAAAACTAATTCAGTGTCCTTGCTCTGAAGTCTGCAATCGCCAGAAGCCCGTCTCCACAGAAGTTGGATAGCCTCGAATCGTTAACTAAAGATGGCATGTCAGTAGGTGTGTCAATTACGTACGTTATTCAGAACAATCCAATTCATGAAGCATGCAATTGCACCTGCTATGAAGGTCATCACAGACAGAAAGAAATGTCGAAGAATATGATACCTATACACAAGGTTTAATAAGTTGAGAATATTAAATTCCAGGACCTTTTACTTCTACATAGTACATCTGATGAAAAACTTAAATAAATATGGGTACTTCCTATTCTACAGGTTTTTCCCTCAGGTATGGATCTGAGTGAAGTAAAGGATTGAATATATTCAAAAGTTATTTCTGCAACGATAAAAATTCCTCGTCCATAACAAATATATTCAAAATTTTTTGTATGCTTATAATATTTATCAAAACCTCCACTGAAATGTATGTATATATATATATATATATATATATATATATATATATATATATATATATATATATATATATATATATATATATATATATATATATATATATATATATATATATATATATATATATATATCGACATTATAATATGTAGTATCAGGTAGTATGTATGTGGTATGAGTATTATAACACCGTTGCAATGTCAATACAATAGAAAAAAATCATAACGCCTATACACACATTTCCGAGAATAAGGCATTGAAAAATATTTTATTTTCCACTTATATATTATTTGTTGATTTCACTTTAGATACGGTTGCTATAAATATACTCATTATACCCTAGAGCGTTATGAGCGGGCAGTATGGATCATAACGCCCCCTCATTGTACGAGGACAATTGAAGCAACTAGATTTGATTAAATACTTCATAATCCTTGTCGTGTACGACACTGGATTACTCCTGCAATGAATTATTCGCAACGTTGGCTGCATTTTCTATGATATTCTTGGGTCAATTCATTTTCATTTACTATAAGACTACACAAAGCAACCAGCAATGACATTCACTAAATATGAAGACAAAAATATTCACAAACGTCAAAATATCAACAAATGACATGTTTACTATGAGAAGGAAAATGGAAAGTATAGGAGCAATGAACCGATTTTAAAATCGATTTTTCATTATAATGAAATAATTTTTCCGTGAAAAATAAAACCTTGTATGCACCACGTGCGTTACTTGATCCTAATGCCCATCGGGCGTTAGGATTTATATAACGTACTTGGTACATAAATAACTATTATTACCATATTAAATATATATATATATATATATATATATATATATATATATATATAAAAAAATATATATATATATATATTATATAAGTATATATTATATTATAATATATAAATATATATATTATACATATATATAATATATATATATATATATATATATATATATATATTTATATATATATATATATATAATCTCTTGCAAATTATTAGCAATAACAGGCTTGTTAATCTTAAAACACTCGATTTTATTAAAAAAGTTTGACGCTTTCGCCATCGACATTTCGTGGCTTTATCTCAAAACTTTTTGAAAAAATTGAAATTCTTTGACATTTATTGATTTGAAAAAAATTTGAAATAAAACAGACTACTGTTTTCACTAAAATCTTTTTCGGCTGTGGCCGTCTTTGTTATTCTATTACGTGCTATTCAGTCCAATATTAAACATTCAAATCTGTTATTATTAGATGGTAAGGGAAACCACAGAAACCTTTACCCACGTAATGTTCGAAATAGGTTCAAATTATATTTGTATCGAAGTGTTTTTAAGATTCAACAAGAGCCTGTTATGCTAATAATTTAAAAGAGATCTAGAAATAGTTCACAACAGCAACAACAATTCGCGTTCGCACTTATAATATATATATATAATATATATATATATATATATATATATATATATAATATATATATATATATATTATAATATATATATTGCTATTCTTCAGAATAATCCAAATTATTATTCTCGTATTAAATTTAATTTTAAAAATCTGATTTCAGTTAAAATGTTGTCGCAGATTCTTAATTAAGTATTAAAAGCCGCTATTTCTGACATGGTTTGTATTACATAAATTTCAATTTGAAAAATATTCAAATGATAAAATTTCAATCGAAATTCAAATTTGATGACCCCCAAATCCAAATTAAAAAGTTCATGTTTTCTGAATTAATTTCAGGTGAATGAATTCCTCTTTTAATGAGCTAACTTCGTTTTAATTAACGGATGACTTGATTCCAAATTTCTCATGTCATTTCAATACGGAACTGAATTGACTCTTTATTCGTTTAAATTTCATGAACACTTCTATCTCGTTCATAAATTCGACTACATTTTATTATAATATATTTAGTCTTCTTGGAAGTTTAATTTTAAATGATTTGACTATATTCTTAATTTGTCTAAACTTCACTTTGTTGTCATCTACAATTGACTCCAACTGTAACTACTAATTGATTTTGTTTCTACATTATGCTAATGTAATTAAAGCTGATCTTCAAATACGGCATCTTCACAATTGCACAGGGCGTGACAACAAAAATTTGCATTTCAAAGTTATATTTCCATCGTCCAATCGCCCAGAGGGCCTCTTGAAATAATTCAAATGGCACATCATTTTAAACCTATTCTCATGCTTTTGTTTCAATTATAAAATATTGAAGAATATTCCTTCAAAATTGTAAAAAACAGTGCTGGTTGAATGAACAATGGAAAAAGCTTCACCATGTTGTTTTGCTTGACCTCGCTTGCTCTTTGAATTTTTTGAAGATACGACTCTGTGCTCCAGGGGGGCGCAGATATAGCCGTGAAACTGAATAAAAACTAGTACATGTTTCATAATTTTTTTCAAACGAAATCGTAAATTTCAGGTAGCTAAAATTTCATTTAAGACAACCCTTATAATATCCTGATCTATAATCATTTTTTTCGTCTGAAATTTACTGGCATGTTTTAAAACTAATATTCTCAATTCGCTTATTTCTTTGAATTAATCGATATCAATTATTTACATGATGTGATGGTTAAAGATCATTAAAAAAAAAGTGTTTCAATCCTTCGTGTATGAGGCGCTTCATACATCATTCAATCAATGCTCACAGTAGATCAAGTTGTAATGAAAATTAAATCGTCATCTGTTGGATCACCCTTGGTGATCGTTTCAATCAATGGATGTCAAGGTGCTACGTGAGTGTAATTTAATATGAATGAAATTTACAATAGAGAACGTTGGCTTCCACGAAAGAGTGAGAATGGTTCTTACGCTGTAGTGAAAATTGTTTCAGTTGTTGGTTTGAGGAAAAACTTTCCCTTTCATACAATGCAAATAGATGAAGATAAAATCTGAACACGTTTAATTAAATGTTTATGGTACATTCAGTGTGATTCAAGATAGGCGTCCTGTGAGATACATCATCAGTATGATTGAAGAAAGTTTGAATATCAAAAGAATATTCCTACAAATTTTAGAACTTGGATATTTGAATCAATAGTAGATTACAGAAAACAGAATATGTGATGATATAGATAATCGTTAAGGAATATTATTCAACAAATTAATATAAGTTCAATAAAAAAGTTAATCAACAATGACCTACCGCTTAACTGTAGCCGCATTTAAACAAATATACCTATTCGTCCAATGGTCTTTTGTGAAAAACATATAAAAATCTGATAAATAAAGTTTAAACTTTAAAATATATATATATATATATATATATATATATATATATATATATAAATATATATATATATATATATATATATATATATATATATATATAAATATATATATATATATACATATTACATAGTGAAACTTAAGCCAAGTGTGTTCTATTTTAAAGTATATTCTTTATGATGTTTCACCAACTGATGTGCGAGAATTCAATCTCAGTTATTAGACATGTGATTTACAATTCTAATATTTTATATATGATATTTATATTGATCATTGACAATGAACGAGTTTTCAATAAAAAAAATGTATTATTGAAGCAGAGTTCCATTTATTGTCTTATTCATTGTTGAACTTAACTATTATACAATTTTGAGTAATTTTTCGAAAAATAAAGTCAATACAAAAATATGTAGAGGAATTATTAATAACTTTCTGCGAATATAATAATATTTGTACATGTAACATACAGTGAATTTCAATATTTACTATTAATCGCAAGAGTAAAATGTTTCATAAAATAGTAAAATGCTTAAAATATCTTGTTCAATAATATAAGGTTTTCAGTCGGTATAGTATCTAATAGAAAGTACATTCAACTATTTCGCAATGATTATGTTTGAGTAAGTTGATTGATGAATTGTTGATTTGATAGTCGTGCGAATTTTTCATGACATGTTGGTATTCTCTTCCTTAGAACAAGTGACTAGAGTTTTGTCTTCAGTAAAGCTGACGATTAGCAAATACAGGCTTTTTGAGTTAGAAAAATGACTTTAGTTCACATCCGTCATGAAATTCATGAATTTCCCAAATCTAAAAAAATAAAATGAATGAAAGTTTCGAGATAGGCACGACAAAACGTGAACTGTTCAATAAAGTCGTTTTTTTAACTCAAATTACCTGTTATTACAAAAACAGACAAGTGAATGACAATACAATGCAAGAATTATATATATATATATATATATATATATATATATATATATATATATATATATATATATATATATATATAAATATATATATATATATATATATATACATATATATATAACTTTTTGATAATTATTTAGCAATAACAGGCTTGTTGAAATCTCAAAAAAACTCGATTTATTAAAAAAGTTGACGTTTCGCACGAAAAAGTTTTGATAAAGCCACGAATGTCGTGGCGAAACGTCAACTTTTTAATAAAATCGATGTTTTTTTGATATTCACCAAGCCTGTTATTGCTAATAATTATCAAAAAGTTAAAAATAGTTCGCAGGCAACAACAATTCAAATAAATATATATATATATATATATATATATATATATATATATATTAGAGTTAGGTTTTCTTGCACTGTATAATACTATCTTTGGGTTTCTTATTCTTGAGTTTTTAGTGCTTATTGAACTATAGATGAAAGTATTTGTTATCAAAAATTTTCCGTTTACTTCTTAGACATACACGTGTTTCGGTCTGGTTTGACCTTTTTCAATGTCTTCAAACTCTGTGCTATAAATTAATATACATATTACAGTTCCATTGCTTAAAAGATAATAGATTCTTACCTATCTTATATATAATTATGTTCTTTAATAAATTTTAATATTATATTTCAGGTTGAATTGACCGAACAGGTTAACAGGTTATCTCATTTATTATGATTTATGATTGACTACAGACAAGCAAAGAAACAAAGACCTGATTTTAAAAACAAAAGAAAAATGATCACAGACCAAAATCATAATAAATGAGATAACCTGTTAACCTGTTCGGTCAATTCAACCTGAAATATAATATTAAAATTTATTAAAGAACATAATTATATATAAGATAGGTAAGAATCTATTATCTTTTAAGCAATGGAACTGTAATATGTATATTAATTTATAGCACAGAGTTTGAAGACATTGAAAAAGGTCAAACCAGACCGAAACACGTGTATGTCTAAGAAGTAAACGGAAAATTTTTGATAACAAATACTTTCATCTATAGTTCAATAAGCACTAAAAACTCAAGAATAAGAAACCCAAAGATATATATATATATATATATATATATATATATATATATATATATATATATATATATATATATATATAATTGTACTATACTTAACGTATTGTTACTTATTTATCTTTTTTTGGTCACAAGCGATTTGAGCTTGAAAATCGACTTTATTGAACATTTAACGTTTTGCAAGGAAATTCGTGACTTTCGTGAAAATGTGACTTTCTCACATAATTAGAAGTGTTCGATGAAGTCGATTTTTGAACTCAAACAGTCAGTTATTGCTAAAAATAGACAAATAAGTATATATCTAAATTAATATAAATATATGTACGTATTTACGGAATCTAAATACATATACCTTGTACGTATTTATATATA
Organism: Cynegetis impunctata; assembly: GCA_030704885.1. Taxonomy (NCBI): domain Eukaryota; kingdom Metazoa; phylum Arthropoda; class Insecta; order Coleoptera; family Coccinellidae; genus Cynegetis; species Cynegetis impunctata. Next base: position 106,881 of record JARQZK010003763.1, read on the forward strand.
TATATATATATATATATATATATATATATATATCGAACATTCCTCAATATGATAGCCAACCTTTCAAATAGTCATAGAATAGGTACTCACCAGTACACAGCAGCAGTGAAGGTAAATTATGACACCCGACAATTCTGAAACAACAGACAGAAAATAAGTACAGGCTTCAATAAAGACAACATAAATATAATATATTTGAAACAGGATAAGTATATTATATCGGACATGTCAAATAAAAACGTTATGCAGTAATTTATGTTATTTGATTTTCCGTTCTCTTGTTGTTGAAGGTGACATATTGAAATGTAAATACTTGACACCGAAGTGAATCACATATCACAAGAGTTGTTACCGAACTATTCCTTACAAGAATTATTTTTAATTCTGTGCATAGTTTTCAGGAGAAATCGAAACAAATTTGATAACTTAATTCATTTCGAGTAAATAAAAAACTATATAATGAAGAAGACCGAAAGAACTGGTTCGTACTGTGTAAAGTTTTCAATTTAGTCTATTCTTCTAGGTGGCAAGAATATTATTAGTATAATATTCCTATTGTAGTATACTGTATGTATGAACACTACTACTTGAAATTTGTCGATTCAAAGTAAAGTTCTTTTCATATTCGCCGAAATTAATTTTTTTTTATCGCAACAGTTTAACGCGATTTCTGAAGGACCAATGGGCTTTAATCTTTGTCATTAGCTAACGAATACACAATTTTTGTGAACATGTCCATAGGGTGGGTCTTGAACCCACGATCCTTGGTGTGCAATCGAAGATAACAGTTCGGCAACTGAGGCCTTCCGAAATTTGTTCTTGGCTCTTAAAACAAACGCAATTTATTTCATAGCTGAATTGTAGCAATTGAATATTTTCATTCGAGATAGTTTGAAACAACATCTGAAGCATTAACTATTTTTAATTTTGTATTCCTAAAAGGATAAAAATTTCGTTGATTAATTCACATTCTCGCGTCTGAACCTCATTTAATAATAAAAGATCTAAATAAACATGCTTCTCAAAAAGTTAGACATACATTAATTTATTTCAGACTATTTCAGAATATAATCATTAAATTACCAATAACTAAAGTAAATTACCAAAGTTATTGGTCTAAGGATATATTGGCAAGAAGCTATCATACACAAAAAATGTTTGTATATAACCTATCACAGACTACTACTACTTTGAGCATCAGATCCATGAACCAAAACTCTTAGTATTATTATTATCTGAAGGAGTAAGCGGTCTAGCCGATGAAACTGCTAAATTGATATTAGTTTTACGCTTCTAAATAATTTTAAACTAGTCTTTTAAGCAAGAGTTTTCAGTGCACTTTTCCACTTTTTTTAAAAGTAATGAACCAAAGTTGTCTTAATATTCTGCAAATCACTATCCATTCTATATTTTGAAGCTATTTCTTCCTTCAACAGAAATTTGTTTTTTGAATACAAATTTTGATATTAAGGAACTAAGTTTCAAAAAATCTACATGGAGTTTTAATTATTCTATTTTTTCTTGGCATTACATCTACTCAATGTAAAAATTTCATTCTGGCAACAAGAACATATAAGGAATATTCTCGGTAAGAAAACCTAGTATAAAAACTGATGGTCTACCTTATGATTTCAAGACAATTAATCAAAACTGAGATAATCTTTTAATTTGTATCAAAAGTTTTGATCATCTTCAGAAATTTATATATATATATATATATATATATATATATATATATATATATATATATATATATATATACATATATAAAATATATATATATATATATATATATATATATATATATATATATATATATATATATATATATATATATATATATATATATATATATATATATATACATATATATACATATATATATGTAAGTCACTGCATGCAAACTTATAAGGCGAATGCTGGGCCAGTATTAATCCTCTGAACCCTACCCACACTTCCTATGTTCCATAAATATCCCGTCTCACATATCCTTAATACACTTGTACATACAAGTGTATGCTCTGAGCTGGCTGAAGGAGTTAATCCCAAACTCAAGCTGCCCTCCTCCCTGACACATACTTCAGGGAGGAATGAAACACGTGTGTTTCCTTTTTTTAAGTAAACTTAGTATAAAAACTGATGGTCTACCTTATGATTTCAAGACAATTAATCAAAACTGAGATAATCTTTTAATTTGTATCAAAAGTTTTGATCATCTTCAGAAGTTTATATATATATATATATATATATATATATATATATATATATATATATATATATAAATTCGATGGACGATGAATCAACTCTGTGGTAGTTCATATTTATATTAAAAAAATTAAATAATAAGATTTAGATTTAGACAAGTTATTTTCTTATTATTTAATTTTTTTAATATATATATATATATATATAGATTAGAAATAGTTCACAGGCAACAACAATTCGAATAAATATATATATATATATATATATATATATATATATATATATATATATATATAGATATAAATAATTATAGATATAAATATATTATATATGGGCGAAACTTATTTCGAGAAAGTCATGGCGCTTTCCTTCGTCACCTGAATGCAACAATTGGGTTTTGTTGAAATCCAGGAAATGATTAAATTTTTATACAATGTTCCGAGAAGCCAGGGGTATTTTTATTCTCTAAAATTGACTTTTAATGTTCTTCAACACGAATGTTTATATTCCTTCCTGTTGTGTTTGTCCAATATAGAAATATATATACATATATATATATATATATATATATATATATATATATATATATATATATATATATATATATATATATATGTATATATGTATATATAAAACTCAGTTTTGATGATTTAAAATCTCGTGTATTCTGGATCGTGAAACAAACTATAATCAGAAACATGCATCACATGAAATGCGTAACATTTTCAGCATATTGAAAATTATCTCACGCCCGTTGTCCTGTTATGAATCTGAAATTGAGTTAAACGTGACAATCTACCGGTATCTATTTCAAAAATCCACTTTCATCACAAATTTAAAACGCGTTGCTTTTTGAATTATCATTTCAATCCAAGTATACATCTAAACATCTACAGGGTGTTGAAATTACAAAATTGATTTATTATTTTCTTCATAGCTCCGGCACTATTCGACATGTTCCGCACAAAATTTAAAGTAGGGTTTAAAGGATTTCACAGGACGAATGGTTATACAATCTCCTAGAAGATATTTTCTTTTTTTAGCGGTCAGGCTCCTTTTCAACTCATAGATACTCATAGATTTTTTGATATCTGTTATCGAGAAGAAATTGTAAAATTTCAGAATGCTTTGAAATGATTTATGACCATACAGAAAACCTAAATAATAAATAAACTTCGTCCCACACTTTTAAGCTTCGGGAGAAATGTAGAAACCCCTAAAAAATCTTGAAGTTTCACTCTGTTGATCAGTGAGAATGGGTTTGTAGACCAATGTTACTATGTATTTTTAATCTTTAAATAAGCCAAAGAATTACTACATGACTTTCGGAAGCAGCAGTTTACTCGTGTTTCGCACATTTTGTAAAATGAAAAAAAATTTAAAAAAACAGACAAAATTCTTCATTGCAGGATACCATTCTACATTTGCAGCTGTAGCTCGGTATGAGTTACCTCCGTAACGAATTTGGAGTATGAAAAATGATTTTGTTTAGCTTATTTTTAATTCACTAGTTTGTCCAACCTCAACTTGGCTACGCTGTTCAAATGAGGATCAAAAAGTCCAGAACATCTGTAAACAGCTGCTGCCGAATGCGATTTCATCTTGAAAAATACTTTTTTTCTCTTGCTCGAAAACGGCTTCAAAGGTTTTTATGTATAAATGCAAGTTTACACAAAGTTTTTTTATTAACCATTTACGATTGCCTCTTGTCCGTTCTCATGCTGTTGCAAATGGATGATGATCAAATGTAACTCTAAACTTTGGGAGAGAAGTGTTGGATGTTTTTATTTTGGTTAGACTTCGAAGAAAATAGTTAAGTTTAATTTATGTTTGTATCTAAATATATCTTCCGAAAAAACACAATTTGAAAAAAACTCCATCGCCCATATATATATATATATATATATATATATATATATATATATATATATATATATATATATATATATATATATATATATATATATATATATATATATATACATATATATATATATATATATATATATATATATATATATATATATATATATATATATATATATATATATATATATATTTATATATATATATATACATATATAATATAAAACCGGTGTGTCGGTATTTGTCTGTGAACTTCTGAATTCAGGTAGCATTCCATTTATGTCTACTTAAATACTCAATCTTCAAAACGTGAACTGCATCGATTATGGAGGTAGTGTGCACTATGTGAAAGGAAAATTGATGTATACGCACACGGTGCTTCCAGAGTGATAAAAATCATTTGTTGGTATTTTGATTTTCTAGAAACAAGTAGTGATATTGAGTAAACCATCATATAGCAAAAATATTATCAGATATAACTATATGTATATATATATATATATATATATATATATATATATATATATATATATATATATATATATATATATATATATATATATATATATATATATATATATATATATATATATATATATATATATATATATATATATATATATATATATATATATATATATATATATATATATATATATATATATATATATATATATATATATATATATTTGTTAGTCAATAAGGTTATAAGGTTGAAATACAAGATACTTTCAGAAATTGGAAATTAGGTGATATACTGATAAACGCAGACAATTGCTCAAAAACATCGAATTCAAAATAACCGTTAAGCAAAATATTGTTTGATGAGTTATTTCAATGAAATCTTGATAAATTCTAAATGACAACAAATATTTTACCGGTATATATAATAAGATAATACTCATAAAAACATTGATAACAAAGAGCAATTTATCGAAATGTCATCAACAGAAATTAATGATAATTCATGTTCCCAAATATTTTCATATATAATTTCCAAATTACTTGAGTGTCCTTCAAGATATAAATCTAGAGGAACAGGTTATTCATTCAATACAATAAAAATTACATAATCAAATATTACTGTTGAAACAATTTTCATCTAAAACCGTACTTTTCGAAAGCTAATTTCCAAACCGTATTCCGTAGATAAAGGTTACTCTATTCCAGAATATCATTTTCAATTTAATCCTTCCCACTATATGATAATTAATTAATTATTATTAAACTATTGGAGAATTCAATATACTTAGTCGCTTGTTTGACTACTGGGAAAGATAATGCTTTATGAATTTCGAAACTATTGGCAGTTATTTGAATTGCTGAAATGTGGGAGAATTGGTGGTTTCTATCCAAGCAGTGGGTTGTTGTACTTGAGTCAATTTTTGTTTATCCCTTTCGCGTCGACTATTTTTCTCTTCATTATGGGATTAATACTAATGCTTTAAGACCATTTTTTGAATTTTAAAACTTTGTTTTTTGTAAATATGACCGTGGGACGTATATGTCCCATCTGGGTTCATTGATGGGATATAAATGTCCCACTAGATTTCTAAAGACCAAAATGAAATGTATCAAGAATGAAACTGTAACCAACATTTATTGCAAAAATTTTAAAAACAAAATTTATCATATTATATTACATAAAAAGAAAAACGTTATTTATGAAAGGTTATAAAACATTCCATACATAAGGCCACATTGCAATGGGAACAAAGGATTTTCGTTCGCTTCTCTTTTTTCTTTTTGTGGCAACTATGACACCTCCGGCGTGTTTCTCCTTCTATTGGTAAATGCTCACCAACATTTTGTAAAGACAAGGAACTTTGAGATGGTCTACCATATAGCCGGCGTCGTTTTACAGTTGCACAGTTGCAAGTGGAATTTTTTTATGATGGATTTCCTGATATAATATACAGGCATTGACAACACTTGTTAGAAACAGCTTGTAGAATACCTTTCTCCACCATTTATTTGACTTTCTGTCTATGTCGTACAATCCTTTCTCCTGCGGATGGGTTATACTCAGAACCACTTTCTTGGAATGGATCTTCTTCAGACTCAGACTCGTCCCACAAATTTTCAGCTATGCGCTGCAACTCTTCTTCTGTAAGCTTTCTCTTTCTGAAATAAATGAGAAATATAAGTCTAGAGGGATAAATACGTCCCATACAAGAATGCTAATGGGACACATATGTCACATATTACTAATTTTTGCAAAGAACAATTCAATTAGGTCATTAAAATTGCACTAAAATATCAGTCTACTTACCGCGCCATAACAGAAGTAATCTACACCAGAAACAATGTTTATTTTGGTAAATAAATGATGTCAAAATACAATTATCATGCAGCCACGTGCTCTAACTCACTGCTCTGGGCGTACTGACGCGTATCAAGAGAAAAAATGGGCGGGAAAACGTTCCTTGGTACCTAGACAGCGAGTGGGATACGTTCGAATGAATATCAAATGCAAGTTATTCCCTCTAGAATTTTTGCAATTTCTCATGGGACATATATCGCCCATTAGACGCGAAAGGGTTATTTGAGCTCACTTCCACTGCAGTAAACAGGCAAGTAGACAGGGAATTGGGCAGTGAAGTAGGCATTGGCAGTATGTGAAAGGGTCACTTGCGCTGCCGTTGATCATGCCCTTGCCTCATAGAATGAAAAAACACATCAGTGTGATTTGCAAACTTAAAACACAGAGCTTTGTCCCCGCTGCAGTTTTGACGTCATACATTGCTGGATAATTGATTGAAGTATAGTAGCCTGTAAACGACCTCTGAATTCGAGGCTGCCTAGAAAGTAAAAATCGTGGGGTACTTGATATCAAATGTCACAAATATTCATAAAAGTAATATTATCATGAAAATATAGTAAAAAGTACCCCCGATTTTTTAATAAAACAATTAATTTTCTACTTTTCAGTTCGATTTGCTATTGAATCTTTTTTTTCAGTTTTTTGAACTATAATTTATAGTGAACTTTGAAAATGAATCAGTTGCAGTTCTACCACTTTAGCCTTACCTGTAACTTGTGAAAATGTATCAAAATTGTCTGTAAATTATTATACCATTATTATAATTTTCATGAAGTGCAACTAGCGTAAGAATTCCTTCAAGTAAAGTAACTTTCATGATTACGTTGGAACCTGAAATGAGGTCCCGCTTAGTCGAGATGCAAATCAATGAAACTTGCACTCTTTAAACAAATAATTGAGTGAAAGTGAACCTGACTATTACGATTCGAAATGTTCTCTGAATTGTAACGTTTACTTTTCATAATTTAATCGAATGCATATTGCCAAAATATTATTTTTTAAGTGATTGCCATTATGCAGCGTTAATAAGAAAAATAAATTCCATCCTGTTTCAAGCAATGAATTCAATCCATAATATGTATTGGATAAATTTGTTACAGTTTTCAGAATCGACAGGTTAATTTATTTTGACAATTTCCGCAATAACAACACAAAGAAAACTCACTGAATATAACAATTTTTTAGAGGGCAGTTCAAAATTTATGTAACTGATATTAAGTAAATGTTATAGGTAACTAAGAAATTGGAAATACTAATGCAAAATTTAATTGGAATATAATAAGCTCTCGAAATACCGATCACTCAAACTACGGTTGGTCCGATCAACTCACAGCCAATCGATAACCGCTGACACATCGAATGAAAATAGCAGATTTGTATTTATACTAAACTAGTATGAAAGTAGTCAAAAGTATTTGGAGCTTTGATTGGCTTTCTATTCCAAAGTCCTTCTTCTACACATTTTACAAAACTAGTATTTCCAGTAACACAAAAAAAACACGTGAGCAGCATCGCTCAGTCACTAAGGTCGCATTTTTCGCGCGAAGTACATCGCGTAGATGTGATTCGAAAGGAATAAATTATGGTTTGGAAAACCACGCTGTGTTAACAAACCGAAATAAAAAATTCGAAAATACTTTATTTCATTGATTATTTTTTACTTACTATAGTAACCAATCAAATTACTTAATTTAGAGTCATGTGTCAAATTTCATCCAATCACCTTATGGATTACAGCTATAATACCCTACATGTGGTGTTTTCAGTTTGGTGTTTTCGACAAAGAGGATCATCAAGTTTTTGATTAAAAATTGATTAAACGTCAAACTGACAACTGGTTTAAAAATATTGCGAAGATTTGGTAATGCATCTGACGATGCAATTAATGATATTATATCTAGTAATATACTAAAAAATTCAACCAAATCAAAAAAATATGTATGGAAAATATTTCTCAAGTTTTGTGCAACCAGAGAATACGAACTATAAATGCTGAAACGAGTTTGTCTAATGCCCGCCATATACGCTACGGTAGACCGGATAGGAAACCTGTGCAGGTATACCTGCGCAGGTCTGTGTACATACAAAAAATGCAAATACTATTCCCACATACGCTCCGGTCTACCTGCGCAGGTAGACCTCTCCGGTCTACCGTAGCGTATGTGGCGGGCATAATTTGGCTAATATATTGACAGATTATGCGGTAAATATGAGAAAATCTGACGGAACTGAATATAAAGAAGCGACTGTCGAAACAATTTGGAATACTACGAGTAAGCTACTCCAGGAAAAATAGTTCAATGACTTCAAAATTGTATTCGACCCGTTTACCAGTGTGATATTCAAAAATGCACGAGATGCAAGAAATGCAAAACGTAAAAGATCACAGCAGGATCCAAACAAGCAAAAATGCAGTTCAGCAAATTTGAGTTCAAGTGATTTGGTTAAAATCATTGAATTATGGGATGAAAGTACACCAGAAGGTTTACAGAAAAAATTTTACCATATAGTAGCTGTTGAGTTAGCTTGGCGAGGTGGTGAACCAGCTGATTGTCTTATAGATTATTTCAAGATTGAGAAAAATAATGATGGAACGCCAACCAATAGAATTGAATACAATCCGATATTCAATAAAACATGCCAAGGAGGATCGAAAAGTACAAATAGTAAGTGGCTTGTTCCCAATATTGCAAACGAAAGTGCATGCCCTGTTGGGTTGTTCCATAAATTATTGTCCAAAAGAGGGAAATATATTACTTCCAGTCGTCTTCTCTTGAGAATAAATCGTTTCTGGAAATCTGAAGGTGACTCATGTGTTGATAATATTCCAGTAGGCAAAAACACAATTAATATTGGACCTAATCATCCGCGCAAGCTATTGGTTTGGACACTAAGTGTAAAAAGATATCCAATCATTCGAACAGATCAACTGCAGTTAGCCATTTGGCAAATAAAGGAATTCCTGAATACCAATTAATTAAAATAACCGGACAAAGCAGCTCTAATTCAATAAAACCGTACTTGAATATTGACCAAGAACGCCTCGGTGAAATAATCAACATCATGCGAGGAATTTCTTTAACAGTGGAATTTAACAATCCGTCAACTTCAGCAAACTGTTCCTCCAATTTAACATTTACCAATTGTACTTTTCATAACCGTTATTTTGTTAAATAAAAAGCAATAAATATTAAACGTCAGATTGACAATCAATTTTTTGAAATCTACAAAGTAAAAATAGTATATTATTCAACGAGCACAAAATGATTGCTATTTTTGTAAATTGTAATTTTGTGCGAGTAGAATACTATACTTTGTCCACGACTTCCTCGGAAAAATTAGTAATAATCTGCATTTTCAACAATAAAAATAGTTATCAGAAGCGTTGACATAACATTTTCCGTGTTCACTGAAAACTGCATACTCACGTAAACGTCAACTATTTCACTTGACATCGATTACATTCATTTCTTTCACTCTGATAAAAATGAAATAGATAATTTATTAGAGTAAATATTCAATGAGTTGGGCATTATATTAAATATTAGTTTAATAATTTGCCTAAAAGTTATCTTAGTTACATAAAACCTAAAAATCTAATAACAATACTATCCTAACAATGTGAATGATAGTCTCAAGTTTGGACATACGTTTTGAGTGTGACGTCATGCAGTGTATAATAAACCATTATACACACTAGTGAATAATAGGTATAATTGTACTTCAGGAAGCACACGTATAATGAATGATTTATAGTACAGTCGTGGACAAATTATCTTATTGAATACCCCTCGGGCTTTGATAAATCCTCAAAATTTTGTCATAGAGAATCCTTTAAGCGTGTTGCTTAAGGATAATAACTATATCAAGCAACACGCTTTCAGCATTCTCTATGACAAAATTATCTCGGTATTATCAATGCCCTAGGGGTATTACTACTGAAAAAAATTATTCGCGGAGTGTATCGTGTACTGAAGAACCACGATTTAATAGCAAAACGTAATGAAAATTAGATAATAATAATTGTTCTATTGGAAAAATAATAAAAATTTCATCGTGCATTGAAGTTGAAATCTATAGAGAATGGTATTTCAAATGATTCCAATTCACGTACCAAATTTCAAAAACAACCCCTTACCAAATTTCAGTTCATTTGATTCATTAGAAAAACACATGTCTGATTTTGACATTCATTATATTTGACTCTATGACGCGGCGTTTCACCACGGTGGCTTCTACGGATAGAATGAAATCTAGGTATCTTAGTTCTACATAAAATTTTTAGTACCTAGGGAAAAACGAATGCAACAAGAAATTAAATTAGGGTGTTGTAATCGGTTTTCTCTAGGTACCTACTAAAAATTTTATGTAAAACTAAGATAGCAAGATTCATTATTCCATTCTATCCGAAGAAGCCACCGCGTGGTGAAACGCCGTGTCATAGAGTCAAATATAATAACCGTTAAAATCAAATATGTGTTTTTCTAATAATATCGATATGAGTTTTAACCAAGTAACGGCCACATCAATTCAAAAATTCATTTAATTTGATAAAAACCCTGGAGATGCCATTACGAACCAGACATCGAAAATTTTCCAAAATCAAGCCCAAGAGGTCTAAAATAGATTGAAAAACTACTCCTGCGCCTGACTGATGACTTTCGATACGTTGCAATTGGCGAACATAGATAAGCGATACGCCCCCTACCGGTGTCGAATATTACTAACGCATGGCCATAGATTGCTTTGTTTACATGTAGTTTATATGAGAAGTTGTTGAGTTTTAATTTTGTTTGGAATCGTTTACAAAGGTTCAGAAGAGATGATGAATCACTATTGTTGCATATCCTATTGTTCATCTTGGGCAAAAAAAAAACCCCGAATATAGCTTACATACCTCTCCGAAAGCTAGACAATTCAAAGTTGTATTCCAAACAAAGTTGGAAAACAAGGAAATGATGGACAGAAGAAAGGTGTGGTTTCATAACTTGAAAATTGAAAAAAAGTGTCTGAGCATAAGAGAGTTGTTCTTCATAGTTTACTGAGAATAATTATTTTCCTTGCAGTAAGTTTGTGGTTTTTTCGATATAGAATTATACCAACTGATAATGTCCTATTTTCAGCTAACCGAAAACGTAGCATTTCTGAAGTCCAATGCTATTCCAACGAAAAATCTTCCACTTTTATCGGAATCTGAACCTGGGCCATCATCCAGAGATTCTAGATAATTGTATTTTTTTTCATGTAACAACCAGAGTTACTATTAAAATAATAATAACAAATATTTATTTGCACAACCAAACGAAACAGTTTATTATAACATCAAGAATATGAAACAAAACTTGACTCTATAGCTAGGTAAAAACTGAAATATTCAATTATATAATCAGGAAAACAGAGATTCTATCAAAAAAACCAGACTCTCAGAAGTCCACCGTACTTTTAGGGATAGGTCAGGAAAATTCAAAAAATATAATAACTCATTACGGTCAAACCATTCAAGCAGAGTATTCATGTTAATTCTTCTTTTATTTCATGTTGTTTCTTTTAGTTTTGCTGGTAAGTACTTAGTTTTGTCCATTATACTCAAAACCTCTTCAGTTGGTAATGAAAGTAGACATGTCAGAATTGTTTTCTTGAAACTTTTCACTGAACACTGAAGGTGTTCTATCATACAGCCTTTTCATGATGTATACATAGTTCCTCTAACCAATTAATTTATTCGTCCTCTCCTTTATTTTATTATTGATTTTAATGTTCAATGATAAAAACTGTAAATTTCAACTTGATGTAGGTAGGTTATCTACTGTTGAACAGAGATGATATTATCCTCAATCGAAACACAATGAACCACTGGAAAATACGAAGTCCAAAAAAACACAAATTACGAAGCTAAACGTTCGAAAACTCAAAATGAAATGAACGTAAATACCATTACAATGTAAACAAACAGTTAATGATCCATGTAGTAGTACCGATATTAGCCGTCCCGGCGCTACGATCTTAATTTCAAACGCCAATAGTCTATTATTTACTACGACTAAAACAAAAGAAATTCACGTGACCTTTTCAATCCATTATTATGTTTTCGTAGATTTCGACAAAAATTAAATCCATTCACATTACAGAAGAATGAAAGGGAACAACGGTGAGAAGTTTTGTATGACATACATAACGGTCGGGTCGAATATTATCAAAGCACTTTCACTACTATCCGTGAAACAACAAACGAATATTATTCTTAGCTTTCAGTTTCAAATATGAGATGTATTGTGAGGAATTTCATAATATTTTTCGTGAACTGAAAGGATAAGAATTCAAGAATCATGAGTCTTCAAATATTCGTTATCAAATGGCTGAAAGTAGCTCTCACGGATCTAAAATAAAATGTTATGGTCGGGCAGATAGTACATTGTCGATGAAACAATGCTGGAAATAATTCAGTTTTCAACAGTCATTCAATCGGTTATTTTGTTCTCTTGTCCTCAACATTTGAGCAGATGATTATAACCAAAATAACTTTCGGGTTTATTCAGCCTTGAGAAATTTTAAACCTTATGATATAGTGAACAAAATAAAAACTTTATTAACTATGTTTATTGTCACAAAATAGTTGAAACAATTATTAACTGCTATTGCAATTTCAGTCACACGGCCATTGTCGAGCAGATTGACTTTTTTTTATGTCATAGTCGTATATTAAGTTCCATATATTACATATTGAACCTTGAGTTCTAATTTAGTTAGAAAATTATTATTTTCAGTGCCGTAACTCTTGGCCGACATTACAGTCATGAACTAAAAAAAATGTTTGAGCAGTAGAGCTCCATCACTAAGGTCGTATTTTTCGCGCGAAATGCATCACGTAGAGATGCGATTTTAACGGATAGAATTATTTTTTGAAAAATCACGCTTAAGTAGGAAACCAAATTGGGAAAAAATAATTTATTTTATAAGAAAAATTGCGAAATGCATCGTGGTTGAAGAAAAAAGTTTAAACCAACGAAATAACGTACCTCAACATCCAACCTAATCCGCGTTATAAAATTCAACCCTCTATTGTGAGAAAAAATTCGCGAAGTGCATCGCGATGGCAGATCGAGATGCAATTCGAAGGAATAGTCACCACGAAATGCAGCGCGATTGAGAAAAAGAGTTGAAACCAACAAAGGATTTCAAGTCAACATAAACTTAATGTACATACCAAACTTCAACGTTCTAACTCAATCTGCAGAAGCGACAATTTTTCAAAAACCACGAAAAAAGAAATATCTACGTAAAAATGGCGGCGATTGGAAAAATGTAACCAAATTTTAATAGTTTTGTTTTGCAACGAAAGCAATGCCAGGTTCCAAATTTCAGCATGACACGATGGGAGCCGCTGGAGATGCCAATATGTACCGGTAAATAAACAAACAAAATAAATATATATATATATATATATATATATATATATATATATATATATATATATATATATATATATATATATATATATATATATAACAACAAAGAAATTAGTCGCGGGAAAATATTGAACAAGTAGAGCAGAATTATCGGTATAGTCCGCTTATATGGAAGCAGCCGTTGACACGTGTTTCGGACTCTTTGGTCCTCATCAGAACGGCGTAGCCAAGCATTGGATTGAAAACTTGGAGATGAAAATAATAGCACAACAAACGAAATCCCTTGCTACGGAAGACAAGCGGGCTATACCGATAATTCTGCTCTACTTGTTCAATATTTTCCCACGACTAATTTCTTTGTTGTTGTTAATTTACTCGGTCTGAGATCTCGCGGATGGCCTTAATCGCCTCCGTGGCAGAGTTTGACCAAATCTCCCAAACCGGAGAGTTCAAACAATAAGCCACAAATGTGTGATTGTCTTCCGTAGCAGGGGATTTCGTTTGTTGTGCTATTATTTTCATCTCCAAGTTTTCAATCCAATGCTTGGCTACGCCGTTCTGATGAGGACCAAAGAGTCCGAAACACGTGTCAACGGCTGCTTCCATATAAGCGGGCTATACCGATAATTCTGCTCTACTTGTTCAATATTTTCCCGCGACTAATTTCTTTGTTGTTGTTAATTTACTCGGTCTGAGATCTCGCGGATGGCCTTAATCGCCTCCGTGGCAGAGTTTGACCAAATCTCCCAAACCGGAGAGTTCAAACAATAAGCGAAAAAAGGGTGATTGTCTTCCGTAGCAGGGGATTTCGTTTGTTGTGCTATTATTTTCATCTCCAAGTTTTCAATCCAATGCTTGGCTACGCCGTTCTGATGAGGACCAAAGAGTCCGAAACACGTGTCAACGGCTGCTTCCATATAAGCGGGCTATACCGATAATTCTGCTCTACTATATACTATATATATATATATATATATATATATATATATATAAATATATATATATATATATATATATATATATATATGTATGTATATATAATCTCTTGAGAATTATAAGCAATAACAGGCTTGTTGAATCTTAAAAAACTCGATTTTATTAAAAAGTTGACGTTTCGCCACGACATTCGTGGCTTTATCGAAACTTTTTTTTTTTCAAAAAGTTTTGATAAAGCCACGCATGTCGTGGCGAAACGTCAACTTTTTAATAAAATCGAGTTTTTTAAGATTCAACAAGCCTGTTATTGCTAATAATTATCAAGAGATTAGAAATAGTTCAGAGGCAACAACAATTCGAATAAATATATATATATATATATATATATATATATATATATATATATATATATATATATATATATATATATATATAAATATATATATAAATATATATATAAATCAGACATCAAACATTTTTCGAAAATCGTGGTCTAGGAGGTCTAAAACGGATAGAAAAGCTACTTCCGCACCTGACTGCTTTCCTATGATACACTGCAATAGTATGTATCTTATGGGATAAAAAAAAACGGCTAAAAATAATAGATTTCAGTTCGACTCGACATCGCTGTCTTAATAACAGGATTAATAAATTTAATTGTTGTCCTAGTCTTCGCGGACGATCATCCTGATGAGTCCCTTGCGTTTCCATAGTCTGTCTCCATCGTATTCGGTGGATATTGGAGTTTCGGACCTACTATGGGGCGTCCACGTCCATCATCAGGGACTTGTTCTTTGCGATTTGGGGCATGTTGATATGACGATGAGCTGCATATCCCCAAAT
The DNA here is from genome assembly GCA_030704885.1 of Cynegetis impunctata. NCBI lineage: Eukaryota > Metazoa > Arthropoda > Insecta > Coleoptera > Coccinellidae > Cynegetis > Cynegetis impunctata. The sequence goes on from JARQZK010003763.1 coordinate 122,460, forward strand.
TGGAGATGCGTAGGTGATTGTCGGTCTGATAATGGATCTGTATAGCCGGATCTTGGTGGCTATACTGAGTCTGTTAATTAGCAAGTATAGGTTTGTCTGTACTGCCTTGGCTCTTTTCGTGCGATGGTCCACGTGAGGCTTCATGTAAGCCTTCGGTCGATGATTACTCCCAGGCACTTGGCCTTGGTAACCCAAGGAATCGGTTGGCCATTCATCATTCCATCAGGATCTCGTCTTCTAGTTGCTGGCGACGCTTTGAAAGGAACAGAGCAGTGCTCTTCTTCGGGTTGGCGGTGATGGACCAATCCACAAGCCACCCGTTCAAGTTGTCTGAGGCCTAGAGCTGTCATGATAGCGGTGTCGTCGGCTAGTGGACGAGGGTACTCCCAGGCGTCCTGGGAACATCTCGCTTAAAAATATTCGACATCATCTGAGAGAGTACATATCTCTGCGGTACTTCTGCTTCCATCGGTCGTTCCGAAAAATCGCCTCTTCTTAAGAAACTAAGCGAGAAGTCACACCATTTCTATTATGATCTTTCAGCAAGACATTACCGTCTCTATTATAATTGAACATTTTGAATTACTCTATGTCATTTAATTTCCTTCGGCATTGAACAAAAACTCAGAAAGTTTTGTTCGGGTTTGTAAGTAATTTTGATATCACATTTAGGTATGAGATAAGCAACTTTGTCCTTAAAGGACCGAAATAAGATGAAGTTATGCATTTTTCAGATTTCTCTGTTCTCAATTATGGATATATGCTGTTTTACACAAGTTAGCTATGTTTCTTTCCAATAATTTTCTATCATACTTAAATTAAATCCATTATTTAAAGCTATTGTTTTGATAATAGAAATTTTTCTCTGCAATTTTGGAATTGAAAATGCTCCATGACTCGCTTAATATTTATGTTGAAGGAGATTATTGAATCCCACGTAATCAGATATCTGTGAAAATTGGTTTTCTGTATATATCAAATTTCACATTATCATGAAAAATAGTTAAATCTGAAAAATTTATGTGGCGATCTATTTCCTTTTCTTGTTTGCATTTTATATCTGGAAGAATGCTATCAATATAATTTAAAACTGATCCATCAAATACCGTATGAGATAACTTCATGTTTTTGCATTTTTAAACAGAGGAACTACTGCTGGAAAGTATTCATGAAGCATGGCGTAATTGACACTTAGTAGTATTAAGAATGTAGAAAATGGAAGTTTGTTTAAAGTTATATTACACACATAGCTATATACTTACTTTCTTATTCATATAATTTATTGATAGTTTATTAGTTACAAATAGAGCAATTTTATGAATGCATACTAGAGCATTATATAAACAAACGGATTTCCTCAGTTTTTATTTATCCTACAGAGCCTAAGGAAAGTTGCGTTGAAAAATTATAGAAGTATTTTACGTTGAATGAATTATTCTGGCGAATAGTACTGAAAAATATTAAACTGGCACGTTTGTTGCTCTGGAAATAATCAAATATCAAAAGAATGAAATTGATAATGATACCCTTTTCAGATACTAAAAAATAATCGAAATAATATACAATAAAATCGATATTCACTCCAATATCCGCAGTCAGGTCTGCTAATATTAGATGGTAAAGTAAACCACAGATACTCTTACTCACATAATGTATGAAATAGGTCCTTATTCATTTGATTTAAGGAGAAATTTATGAATCTTTGAAAAACTGAGGAATTAAAAGAAAAAAATACCTGTGTTTCATCAAATTTCTTGCGACTGTGGCTTAGCATTAAAGAATATTTTATCATAAGGCAACCACAAAAACTAATACCCATAAATTATTCATTTTTTTAATTCAAATGCTCTTAAGCGTTCTTTCATTTGATTATTTCCAAATTTTGTTAATTTATTCCATTGTGCCTGGTATTTAATACATAATTAAAAGCGAAAAAAACTTTGCTTCAACCAGGTTTCGCACGACACCTCTCGTCTATGCTTTCACAAGTAAAAGCAAAAACACAACCATTTTCCGTCGTGTATCTAGATTCGATAACTAATAATTTTTCACCTGGTATGTTTAGTACCTTCAATTCCAGTAAAATGAATATACTACGTCAAAACTCATGACCAACTCATGAAAAATGAGTAAGATACATTCATTTCATAATCAATACAATCTATTTCTGTATGTTCAACTTCTCTAGCGACAGCGGCTTTCAAAATAAACTTTATTCGAATAATATCTTCAGTCATGGAAGCAACGAATTAATGAAGGTAAAGATACAAATTTGAATATTTCAATTAATGGAAGGGAGAATTGCAGCAAATTATACCCAAATGAGTAAGACATGAATATTGAAATTATGTCTCATTAACGAACATAATTATCCTGGGCAATCAACGTGAACTAATATAAAACAATATTACACAATAATCTGACTTTCGAGAGAAAGCATAAAATTATTCATTATTTCGATTTATTTAGTATTTGTCTTGAAATGTGAATTGCCAATATTATTTTTCAGATAGTTCACTATATTCAAATGGATACCTCTCTATATTTCGTAACTTACTAGTCTATACTTTATTAGTCATAGAAATATTAGGAATTTTTCCGTCCTGAAATTATCATAATGACTGTGGTACTTGACGAAATAAATATCCTTTTATTTTGAAATAGTATTGGCATTTACATGATGGAATTTAATTTTAGTATAATGTCTGATTTATATGTATATATGAATATGATTAATAAATAAATATATAATTATATATATATATATATATATATTATATATTTATATATATATTTATATATATATATATATATATATATATATATATATATATATATATATATATATATATATATATATATATATATATATATATATATATATATATATATATATATATATATATATATATATATATATATATATATATATATATATATATATATATATATATATATATATATATATATATATATATATATATATATATATATATATTACTGTGTAAATTTCACACCAATATTGAATCTTCTGCAGCTCCCATGTATTATGTAGTATTATATCAATTACAGAATAAATGATATATTATTAGTTATCGACCCTCGAAGTTCAATAAGATCTGTAAACTAAATAACCTTTTATAGTTAGATCGAATAAATGAATAGACTAGAAAAAATTCAATAGCTATGAGATCTGCTGGAGAATTTTTCAATGAGCTTTTTCCAAACAATTTTGATTGCGTTTGGGTGAACATTTTTTCAGTTGCATATTACGTGAAAAAATAGGTTAAATTTATAATTTTTCAGGATAATAAACATTACAGCAAACTCACCTTCAAAGATCAGAAGGGATAGCAAGCTATCAATAATAATCAGCCATTTACCATCTCTGTAAACTGGAATGAAATAGAAATTCTCTTCCAACAGAGCACGTTAGTATGGTACACTGATGGATTGAACACTGAGAGACAAATAGAGGCTAGAGTCTATGGAGCTACAACCAGATGCAGCATAAACTTTGCGCTGAGGAAACATGCTTCTGTATTTCTGACTGAAATTCTTGCCATAGATATGTGCATGCAGTCAAACATTGAGATAAGTTATTCTTATGTATATTCCGAAGGTCAAACAGCGCTCCAAGCAAACTCCCAGACCAGGTCAAAACTGGTATAGGAATATCTACAGACATTTTTGATCCTAGCTAACCACAAGGATGTCATGCTTAGTTGGTTTCGAGGGCACAAGGGAAATACAGGTATGAACATGAAGATACCCTTGCAAAGATGGGTCTGATTCTGAGTTTACTGGGCCTGAATCAGTACTCACCTTCACAGGTTTCAGATAAGACTGGTGATGGCAATATTTACAAGGTGTGAGAAAAAAATATACAAATCATACGTATATGGCGGAGATCCAATATAATAATATGGTTGCTGTGTATAGAGGACGGAGAAACAGCCTCTCAAATAGGAATCGAATGAAAAGTCATGGATTTCTGCAGTCCCAATCTTCTAGGACCAAATCCGAGAGTAAATCTCCCTAGAAAGGACCCATGTAGAGACTAATAAACCTTATCAAATATCTTCACATGGAAAAGTACAACAAGAAGTACAAGAAGCCTAAAGGCTGGTTTGCTGAGGTCTAATCCTTAATTGGAGGCTCTGCAGAAACCAATTAATCCATCAAGGGTCATATATGCTCTTAATCATTCTCTAATCTGGCTTCAAGAAATTGAATCAATTAATTTTATTTGTCGTTTTTAAATAATTTTGTACCTACGTTTTTTTTATTATTGAATCTGACAGAAATTTCTCTATTTCTGTTTTTCTGTAAAACACTTGAACTAACTGTACGCCTAAACAAAATTTCAGAAAACTTATTAGTGTTACATTTCTTAAATAAATAAGTTATATAATGCGAATATTTCTCTCATTCAAGTCAAATTTACTCAGCAAAAAACAAACAAAGAAACAATTAAAATATAAGAATTTGCTTATTAATCACTAAACCTACTTTCTATCCGTCATTTTGAACCTTTTAATTATTCATTTATCAAATTAATTTATCTTATTGAATTATTCGTAGAAATTATGAACCTGTCTAACAATGAAGTGATTGCAATTGTGAGGAATTTCAACCAATTATATAATTTCGATAAGAGAGCAGCGTGCTATGAATAATATTTTCTATCATTTTTCACGCTACAAATAATGGATTATCACTCAATTTAACGAAACCAAGAGCGATAAAGTGGAAGAATATATTAATATTATTACGTTTGTACTGCTATGTCGTATAATTTCCCAAATTATATCACAATGAATGTATTAGATAAGTTAGGAGAATGATTAAATTCCTTAATTTCAATATTTCATTTCATTACAAATTTGACATTTAACTCCGATCTTCAAGGTAGGTATTGAACGAATTGCGAGAGATTGCTTGAGCGATTTCTTCTACTTCCCTTGATTCGAGATTTTTCGCCTAACAAAATTCAAATTTGAATACAATTTGAAATGCATTTATCTAATAACAAATTCTCTCGAATATATATATTTTTAAACTTAAGGAAATTACAGTTTAACGCCGGTTCCGGAGTGCGAATGGGCTTGAATCAGGGGCGGCTAGTCAAAGGAGGCTAAGGAGGCTAAGCCTCCTCAATAATATTCCGTGTATCACTAATATATATATTATATTGAATAGTCAGCATTCAGCATATTCATACTAATCAAAATCATATTATTTTAATCACCTACCTTCCTTTCAACCTACATTATATAATATAATTTATTAATTAAGATAGAAGGTATTTACATTTACTGCATTTCATTCATTTCAAGATTTGTGGCAACGCTGCGGAAAGCTTAGAAAGGTATATTCTCAACGTTCATTATGCCTGCCACAGAAAAGCAAACTCACACAACTCAAAAACAAATACTCCGAATGAATACTTCATTGAAATAGAAAACCAAAACACATGTACATGGCAACACCGATAAAGTCCAGTCTTATAAAATGTCGACCAATCACAACTATAGAATCTCCCTGACATCGAGTAAAGTCGTTGATTGAATCGTAGTATGATACTGTCTGAATAATGGACGCCGGAATCAGCTCGCGTTACGCGTATTGTTTTAAAATCAGTTTGATTACTGAAATTAATTTCAAAAATTTCAATGGTGACTTAGTGGAATATTTGTTATCCCATAACTTTAGTGCCCTAAGTTATGAGGATAAAGTTTTGATAAAAACAAAAAAAACCTACCCCTGAATTAAACAATTTGGTGCAGCGTAACAGACAACAAAACCGCGGTTTTAATACATTATGAGAGACATCCTTGCCTAACCGGATCACAGGTAAAAAATAAATTATTTTGTTGACAGTGTTTACTTTTTACTAGTGAAAATGTCTCTGTTTGGGGCCGCTTAGGATTTGAGGATTTAATTCTATACCTAGTTGAAAGTGAGGAATTTTTCACCGATAAAGTAACTTTAAATACAGCACGCGGATTAATATCTTACTTACAAGATAAGGAATTTATATATTTTTTAAACATCTTTAAATTAATTTTTGAACAAACAGAAATACTTTTTCAAATCTTACAGCACAAGTTTTCAGATGTAATTTACTCACGAAATCGGCTCAAGTTTCTTTTGGAAAAAATTTCAGAATTTCGTGCAGAAGTTTATTTTAAAAAACTATTTTCTGTATTTCAAACTACTGATGATACGACTCAATTTAGCCCAAAACGAAAGAAATTCAGTTACGCAGATATGGAGCTTCACTATAAGCAAATATTTTATGAAATTTTGGATACTATTAGGGGTCAAATAGAAATAAGGTTCTCTGATTTGAAAGAACTACATTTCTTCGACTTACTCAATAAAAATTTGTTTACCGGATTTTCGGCTAATTTTCCAGATAACCTTTTGGAAAATTTATGTCAAAAATACACTTTTTTTGATAAGGTGGCCATAAAAAAGTGAACTGTGTGTTGTTTATAATGACAATGAAATTTTGGGGCAAAATGAAAATCATGTGAGGACTATTAAATATCTTTTTGATAATGATTTGAATCAAGAATTACCCCAAGTTTATAAACTCTTATGTCTAATTGTTTCTATCCCGGTGACATCAGCTTCCGTAGAGCGCTCGTTTTCCACTCTTAAGAGAATTAAAACTTATTTACGAAATTCAATGAGCCAGGATCGTTTGAAAAATATTAGTTTGTTGTCTATTGAAAAGAAATTGGTAAAACTTTTGGCGAAAGACAAAAAATTTTATGAGGATATTATAGATCATTTTGCTAACGTTAAAGATCGCAGAATCCCGCTAATCTTCAAAAATATATAATAACTTTTTATTTGCTCTCACCAGCTGTTAAAAAATTCGTTAAGTAGGTAGGTAGGTATCTATTATGTGAAAGAAAAAATTTGATGAATAGATGAATTGATTAATTGGCTGAGAAGAATTTTTGTGAATATTGTAAATAGGAGTTGTAGGTCTCAAGACACTCGAAAGTGAAAACAAATTAATCGCTTAGGGTGCTTGTTTTACTTTGATTTTCTTTAAATTATATTGACCTTGAAATCCTAAAAATTTTCGCCTATGGTGTATTTTTAACACCTCTTGTAGCCTCCTCAAACCAAAACCTCACGAGCCGCCACTGGCTTGAATCTAAATTATTACCTAACAGATTAATTATTTAACCACTAAATTCCGGATATACACAACAAGGGTAAGGTGGGACTCGAACCCATAATCCTCGGTTTATAAGCGATACATCTTACCGCTGGGCTACCGAGGCCTCTTTTCTCGAATATATTTGATACATACTAGGCTAGTTCGAGTTCCATTATATGATGACGCATTCTTTTTAAGTCCATTTGAACATTCTTTGTTCTACATCTTCATTATTTTATATATTTTTCTCTTACTTACAGTAACAGTTGAACATTGCGTCCTCTTGTTGGGAATAGACTGAAGCTACTTTCGTTTTGTATTTTTTGCAGCCTTCACTTCTTTTAATTCAATGTCCGCAAATGGATTGAATTTTCGGGCGTACTGTTCATAGTATTCTTCTTGAAAAAGTTTTACAGTAATATTCCTCATAGTTCTCATATCGCATTCTTTTTTATCTACTACATTTACTCTTAAAACAAAATTTCATCTGTCATTCGAAGAAATTGTGAAAAATATTTCTTATGAATATTTTTTTTATTCTTGGGTTTAGGTATTCCTCTTTATACTATATGATAACGTATACTTCTACAAGTTTCTCCTTACCCGTTTTGAGAAAAATTAGTTAAAAATAAAGGTCAATGAAAAATTAAATTTAATACAAAAAGCAAAAAGCTTTGATTCTGATATATTTTCAAAGAAGTGAAAAGGGACTTTTTCATACGCATATACATTAGTATATATATATATATATATATATATATCTATATATATATATATATATATCTATATATAATTATATATACAATATATAATATATATATATATATATATATATAAATATATATATATATATATATATATATATATATATATATATATATATATATATATATATATATATATATATATATATATATATATATATATATATATATATATATATATATATATATATATATATATATATATATATAAATATATATATATATATATTTATATATATATATATATATATATATATATATATATAAAGATATATAATATATATATATATATATATATATATATATATATATTTATATACAGTGTACATCTGTGTTGTTCAATTATATGTGCAAAAAACATATATATATACATATTGAAAAAAGATTTTATTGAAAATTCAATATTTCTTTTCGTCACAGAATTTCAGTCGAACCCATCTTCCTTGTCATCCACTCAACTAACCAACCCTGTCTAAAATAGACCAATTTCCAATACAGACAGATTTAATTTCTTCAACACAAGAAAGGAGCCATACACAATAAATTCACAAAGGTTATCAAATAAAAAACCAACACCATCCACATCTTCTGAACTTCAAACCAACTATCAATCACTTCCATAACAATAGTTTTCTTCTGGAAAAGGTATAATAATAACCATACACGAAATTATGAGTAATGTCTTTTTATAGACAAATCTATGAGTCAAATAATTAACAATATATTATGTTAATTACGTGGGCGAAGTTTTCGATGGTTGTCCATACCATCTAACCAGATTGATAATAAACTGAATAGTATGTAATTAGCAGTTTGAGAGGGGCCACAGATGCGAAGAGTTTAATTAAACATATTTGTCGGTTTTTTGACTCTTCAATTTTTTTCAAGTTTATATGTCAGTAATTTCGCTTTCGAAAAATTCCCAATCGCAAATTGTTGAAAATGCGGTCGGGTAGATCTTTACCTAATAGCATCAAAGAACATGAAGTAAGTTATGTTAATGATAAGAGCCCTCTAGGGTAGATGTGGATATTTCTATGCTTCGTGAACTCTTATAACCAGCTCCGCTAGGAGGTTTGTTTGATTAATTTCAAATAAATATCCTCGTTCACTTAATTTATATATATATATATATATATATATATATATAAATATATATATATATATATGTATATATATATATATATATATACATATATATATATATATATATATATATATATATATATATATATATATATATATATATATATTATAATATATATATATATATTATATATACGAAGCCCATACGCGGATACAAACCCGGGAAAAACCATATATATATATATATAAATATATATATTTAAATATATATATATATATATATATATATATATATATATATATATATAATATCAGTTAATCATATAAACTATCCTTATCGAATTAGTACCTTACACATAAACACTATCAATAGTCTGGTGTTTAATGTCTTTTAAAAAATTTCCTGACTTCATTTGTGTGATCATATGAGTCAGAGTATTATCTATAGTAAACGATGGGAGTCCAAGAATCGGAATGAAGATACATACAAATATATTTACCGTTCAATTGAACGGTCAGTGAATTACAGACAGCACGATATCTTTTAGCTACCAGTAAACATCGTTTACTGTTCTAAAAACCTACAAAGTGAACAAATAAAAATAGCGTGTTTGTTCAAACAATATTTTTTAATCGATAGGTAGAAAGCTTGGAAATTCGATGAGGTAGGTGATGATGAATATTTTTTTGTATCCGTTCTAGACCACGAATTTCGAAAAATTTTTCAAGATATATACCTATTTCCTGGCAGCTCCCATCGAGTGAAAAGAGCTAAAATTTGGTATCTCGAATTTTTTTGAGGCAGAACGAATCTACCAAAATTTGAGTAAATTTCTCCAACCGACACCATTTTAACGTAAATATTTCTTGTTTTCTTATATATATTTTTCGCGGTACATATTAGCATCTCAAGCGTCAACCACCAAACTAGATGATCTGAAATGTGGTATCTGGTGTAATTTCAGAGGCAGAACCAAACTATCAAAATTTCGGTAAATTTTTCCAACCACCGCCATTTTTACCTAAATATTTCTTGTTTTTTCATGGTTTTTGAAAATTTGCCAAATTCCACAACTTTTGCCAAGTGTTCTGTTCAAGATTTCTACATGCATAATAAGAAAGAATTAGATCGAAATTATCGACGGATAAGCATAAATAGATCATCTGACAATTTGAATTATTTTGGTGAAATTAAGTAGACTCTTTTCTAGAACGTATTCATGAGAAGTTTCAAAAAGGAAGCAATATATCCGTTGAACTAATTAATTATATATGAAACATATTTTCTACCGGATATCGATCTTCCGCATTTCAAAGCATTTCGTCTATAAAGCCATTCCACTTTTAACCAAAATTTAAAAAAAACTTTAATGAAAAATAGGGTAATACCAAGTTCCCCACTATGTAATTATCACCAACTGCGAATATTTAGAATTTGTTAGAATTCATAATAATCTGGATGAAACTTGATATGAATGGAATATAGGGAAATATGAAAAAAAAAGGTATAGCTTAGCATATTTTTTTCTTAAGAAGTAGAACTTGGCTTAATCCAGGATGTAAGTATGTTAAATATTAGGCCGAGAAGAATTAAATATTTTTTTTATACACATCCAACATTTGGATTAATGTCATATAGAGCCATCTGCCAAAATTTTAAGGTAAGAGTTGATTATCATACATTGTGTAAAATTGAGAAACAAAACTGTATATGTAAACTCAAAAAGCAAAACCCTATCTCAATACAAATTTCATCCAAATCATAATAACCGTATAGGAGATTTGCGAATTTTTATATATATATATATATATATATATATATATATATATATATATATATATATATATATGTATATAAATAATTGTTATTCAGAAGGTTCAGGAAATTATAAAACTACTTTATTCCATACCAAGCTTTCGAAACTTCATCGGTTTCATCCTCAGGGTCTCATAAATCAATTTTCTTAATTATTTGTGGAAAAACTATATTTAAAACAGTAACTCACAGGATTAACTTTTCCGATTAAACTACAAAGATTATCTTTAAAATATAGAATGAAACCATATATATATATATATATATATATATATATATATATATATATATATATATATATATATATATATATATATATATATATATATATATATTGTATAAATATACAATTCTTTTTATCTCAAAGGACCTACATTTACCGCAATAAAATTTTTGAAGGACATAAACAACAGCCAATGTCATGGTGGAACTCGAACCCACGATCTTCGACATGTAAACGATAAACCTTACTGCTGGGCTACCGATACCTCTATATGTAATATGATAGTATGCAAATATGGGTAGGTGTGCTTCAGATACATGGAGTTGATCATAGCCAGAATGGAATAAGTGACATTAAAATAGTTGACATTTCTATTTTTGGGGATTGTTGATATTATCAATGCAGCAACTGCTGCTACATCACAATTATTATTTGAAAAGCCGAAGTATAGGTATGAAAACATTTATAGTTCGTTCAGGAAATGAATGGATATGAAAAAATTAAACACTATCACCAAGGATTTAATTTTTGCTTCTTTGGCACAAAAATCAGTAATTGTTAAATCCTCTACCCTTTGGAGCATGTACTCTCTGCTGAGAAATAGCATTTTAGAGAAGAATAAGGTTAGTCACGTCCGGGAAGTTGACAAATTTCTAAAAATCATGAATTTTGGACATGAATCAAAAGTCTTCAATAGTGATCAGATAAACGAATGTTGATCTGTTGATCTATTGAGAAGCAGACGATGCTACCTAATTCTCAAGGTAATTTACGATTGTAGGAATAAAATGAACTTAGCTTTAACCTTCAGGAAGCAGATTTTGAAAAATTTTGACACTCTATTCTGTTCTATTATTAATAATATAAAGTTTGTATATATTTTAGATGGAAATGTGGTTTGATGTTTCTATGTTTTACATTGTTTAGTTCCTCTCTTTGTCGATAAATTGTATAATTTTGATGACAATAAATCATATTTTGATTTGATTTGATTTGAGCAATAGCCTCAACCTTCTTGTTCTGATTTCAACAATTTAATTTTATCAAGTACTTGAATAAATTGATTCCGTTAATATAAGCAATTGTTCGAATATCAATATTTATATTAACAAGAATAAGAATTTTCCTAATTTTATTCTACAAATTAATGCAAGAAAAAACTTGATTTATTGATTTGATGTGACACACGGTTTTCGAAAAAATAGTTTATTCATCATGACCGAAGACTTTTGTTGGACTCGTAAACTTCCAAAATAACAGAATTTTCTGGACTTTTAACATAAATTACATACTATTATAAACAAAAAGACAATTTCAAATTCACACAATTTAATTATGCACCATCAATTGAATTTTCAACATTTGTTAGTATTCATAATAATCTAGAATAAAACTATATTTGAAATGAATACTGAGAACTATGGAGAAAACTAGTCAAGTACAATTTCACAACAATTTTAAAACGTCTCTTAAATTATTCATGCTATTTATCTAGAAAATTAATTATGCCCCATTATGTACAATGAAACAAGAAGAAAGCAGTGTATGTATTATGAAGTCTCATAACTTGTGAACTGAAGACATGTCCTCCTCTGAATACAATAAGAGAATATAGTTGAAACAGCACTGTCAAGTAACACATACAACGATACCAAGACAGTAAATGACTTTTCTATTCCCCGACCGGTTCGACTTTCCTTGGCATAGATTTACTGGTCAGTTGGAAACATTTCAAATAATGAATTGCTAATAGACGTAAGTATATCAATGTGTGAAGTCTATTCACTAGATGTATTCACTTATTGCTTATTTGATGGAATTATTATTTGATACAAGGTAAAGCTATTTTATGACATACGGATATTGCCAAGTTCTCAATGAATTAATTTGTCTACATCTACAATTTTTATATATTGATAAGTATATAATTTCCATGAAAATTGAAGACCATTGAAGAGTATCTAAAGTTAACTGTCAGGTGGGGGAATAGTTTTTTATCCATTATCACGACTTTCGAAATTTTTCTGATGTCATATATATATATATATATATATATATATATATATATATATATATATATATATATATAATTATATAATATATATATTGAATCTTATAACTCTTCTGATAAGTTATTAGCAATAACAGGCTTTTTTTTTCAGAAAAAAGTTTTGATAAAGCCACGAATGTCGTGGCGAAACGTCAACTTTTTAAATAAAATCGAGTTTTTTAAGATTCAACAAGCCTGTTATTGCTAATAATTATCAGAAGATTAGAAATAGTTCACAGGCAACAACAATTCGAATAAATAATTATATATATATATATATTATATATATATATATATATATATATATATATATATATATATATATATATATTATATATATATATATATATATATATATATGTATATATATATATATATATGTATATATATATATATATATATATATATATATATATAATATATACCTTCTTTCCGGTACATAATAGCATCTCTAGCAGCTCCCTTGAAACAAAATAAGCTGAAATTTGGCATCTGTCATTGTTTCTGAGGCAGAACGAATCAACCAAAATTTGGCTAGATTTCTCCAACCACCACCATTTTTGTTTTTTTTTACATATTTTTCGCTGTATAGAGAGGAACATCTCCAGTGGGAACCATCAAACCAAATGATCTGAAATATGGTATCTGCTGTTGTTTTCGAGGCAGAACAAAACCATCAAAATTTGGTTAAATTTTACCAATTCTTTCCGTAATTTCTGAACTTTTGGTACGTGGATTGAGTTTATATTAGAATATGATCCTTTATGGGATTCAACTCTTTTCATCAACCACGCTGCACTTCGCGGAGACTATTCCGGTCGAATCGCATCTCGACCTGCTTTCCTATCTGTACACGATGCATTCCATGAACTTCTTTCTATGAAATAATTTTTTTTTTTAATTTTTATTTCGTTTTGCTGTTCGAGCGTTTTTTTTCGAACAGTAATTTATTTCATTCGAATTGCATCTAGGCGCGATGCACTTCGTGGGAATAATATGACCTTAATAACGATGATCTACACCTCACGCGTTTTTTTAAAGTATTCGCGAAATATTTTTCTTTGCTTTTATTATGAATCGAGAAGAAAAGTCAAATCCTCTTTCTCAAATACCTATTAAGTACCTCCACATCATCGAAAAGAAGGAATAATATTAAAAAATTTGTGATCTAACAATTACTATCAAATGCAAAATGGAAGCCTAAGCGCCCAGCGGTAGGGTGTATCGCTTGTAAACTGAGGATTGTGGGTTCGAGTCCCATCCTTGCTCTTGGGTATTGTGTATGTACCATGAAATTTAGAGGTTCTAAACTGTTTAACTGTTGGGTAATGACTCAGTTACAAGCTCATTGACCGTTCGGAACGGGCGTAAAACTGTAGGACCCTTGAGATAAAAAAAATGCAAAATGATAGTTACCTTATATAACTAAGGATTGAATGTTGATCGAGAGAATAATAGAAAAATACAAAAAGTATATCATCTCAACCTACCACTGAATTTTCCACATGTTTTAAAAAAAACCTTCATAAACTGGAATTAGATATTTACATAATAAGATAAAAATAGTAAATTGCTCACCACATTGAACTCCAGCAAATCAAAAATCCATAATTTTCAATAATAAGGCTACGATCCGTGGCATACATTTTCAAAATTTCATAGAACTGTGTATTTTTATTTAGATTCAAGAAAATTTGTTTATCACCAATTTTATCCTTCATTCGTAATATACAAAAACATAAAACAATATCTGTAGAGCAACATGAAATGAAGCAATGTCTCAAGAGCGTTAAATAAAACAAGTTCACAAATTATATAACTTGAATTCGACATCGTCTTCTTATAAGGACACAAGCAAGTTTGTGGGAGTTTTATTCATTCAGGTCAACAGTCACGCCGTTTGTTGTCGAAACATTAGTTATTATAACTCGGCAGGTGAAAGTTCGTTTTATGTTATTCGTGCAAACTGAAAATGTAAATTGGACAGAAAACACATTTTTCAATTAATTTATTGAATTAAAACTGATATCTGATTCAGATACTTGATGGTTACTGAACAACAAAGATCACTAAAATGAATATATATATATATATATATATATATATATATATATATATATATATATATATATATATATATATATATATATATATATATATATATATATATATATATATATATATAAATATATATATATATATACATATATATGAACAAAAACTAAATTTGAATTAACTACGTTTATTATCACAAAAATACTTTGAAAATTATAACACTGCGATTGCAATTTCAGTCAATAGACCATCATCGGGCAGATTGAGTTAAGAACTGAATATATAATTATAGATTTGCGCTTACAGGTGGGAAAGAATTACTGCAAGTACCTAAATATACAAGAGAAACACATTTCCGTAAAAACCACCACCCATTTCCACAAATAGATAATTTTCAAATTATGCATAAATTACCGAAAGGAACCAAACTTACTTACTTAGAATCATCAGAAATTTTTAAACTCAATCAGAATGCAAAAGATATCTTGCTGAAGGACCAGATTGACTTGATATATTCTCCTATATTTAGTGTATTCAAACAATAACGACATAATAAGAACACTTTATTGTACCAATTTGCCTGCAATAATTCTTTCCCACCCGTAAGCGCAAATCTATAACGATGTATTCAGTTCTTTACTCAATCTGCCCGATGATGGTCTGGTGACTGAAATTGCAATCGCAGTGTTATAATTTTCAAAGTATTTTTGTGATAATAAACGAAGTAAATTCAAATGTAGTTTTTATTCATCATGTTAAATTATCACGTAGTAACGACGGATTCCATCAACTATATATATATATATATATATATATATATATATATATATATATATATATATATATATAGGTCAAAGAAATTTCAATTTTTCAAAAGCTTTGATAAAGCCACGAATGTCGTGGCAAAACGTCAACTTTTTAATAAAATCGAGTTTTTTGAGATTCACCAAGCCTGTTATTGCTAATAATTATCAAAAAGTTATATATATATATATATATACTATATATATAATATATATATATATATATATATATATATATACTTATTGTTATTGCTATATAATTATCAAAAAGTTATATATATATATATATATATAACTTTTTGATAATTATTAGCAATAACAGGCTTGGTGAATCTCAAAAAACTCGATTTTATTAAAAAGTTGACGTTTCGCTACGACATTCGTGGCTTTATCAAAAGTTTTGAAAAATTGAAATTTCTTTGACCTATCTATATATATATATATATATATATATATATATATATATATATATATATATATATATATATATATAAAATGAAGTGAACTAGGACATTTATTTGAAACTAATCAAACAAACCTCCTAGCGGAGCTGGTTATACGAGTTCACGAAACATCGAAATGCCTCCATATACCTCAGGATGGTGTATGTTAGAAACATTAAGTTGTTTATCACAATCAATGGAAATTATAGACAGTCTGTTTCGCCCTTATTTGGGACTCATCAGTATCATCTATCCATCGAAAGTGATAACCAACCAAATATTTCCAACGACGTTATATTTTCCTTCCAGTGACTATATGGCATATAAATATGACACAGCGCCACCAGTCGGAAACAAATGAACCACATCCCACAGATAGAAGAAAACATTTCGGCAACGGAAACTCGCACGTCCTGACACCCGACGGTGGTTACTATAATCGCTAAGCAAGACTTTTCCGATGGATAGATGATACTGATGAGCCCCAAATAAGGGCGAAACAGACTGTCTATCATTTCCATTGATTGTGATAAACAACTTAATGTTTCTAACATACACCATCCTAAGGTATATGGAGGCATTTCGATGTTTCGTGAACTCGTATAACCAGCTCCGCTAGGAGGTTTGTTTGATTAGTTTCAAATAAATGTCCTAGTTCACTTCATTTTATTGCCACGAACGTGTGTCGTTAACACGAAGAATTCTGTTTTCTATATATATATATATATATATATATATATATATATATTATAATATATATATATATATTATATATATATATATATATATATATATATATATATATATATATATATATATATATATATATATACATTTGGATTGGTTTTGTATCTGTATATTATAGATTGTTGGGATTTTTCGTGGTATAACAGATATTAAATGACTAATAAAAATAGATTTAATTTACTCGACGTTTCGGCTCTATTTTTGGAGCCTTTTACAAGAGTTTCATCAAGAGTCTGTAAGATAAAATATAATTTAAAACTAGTTTACAATACAAAGGTTGATATTGAAAGTGTACCTCACTACGGATCGTTTTGTTTTATTTTCTTTTGGTGTGGTAAGTTCCAGCTCGTGTGAACGACTGGTTTATGAATCCGAAACAGGTGTCGAGTCTTAATCGTTTCTAATGGACAAGACACACACAGTATACGAAATCCCATGTAACAACTGTAATAAGACATATATAGGTCAAACAATGCAACACTTAAAAGAAAGAATTAAAACGCATAAATATTCAAAAACACAGATCACGGCACTAAATAAACACAAACAAACAGACGGACATAGTTTCAACTACGACAAAACTAGAATCTTGGCAACAGAAACTAACACAAAGAAAAGAGAAATTTTAGAAATGATACATATCCAGAAAAATCTACAAAATGTAATCAATAACCGTTCAGACGTGAATAATTTGAGCACCGTATATTCTCAAATATTATAAAAGGCGCATAACGCGAAGACACGTGAAACGATTAAGACTCGACACCTGTTTCGGATTCATAAACCAGTCGTTCACACGAGCTGGAACTTACCACAGCAAAAGAAAATAAAACAAAACGATCCGTAGTGAGGTACATTTTCAATATCAACCTTTGTATTGTAAACTAGTTTTAAATTATATTTTATCTTACAGACTCTTGATGAAACTCTTGTAAAAGGCTCCAAAAATAGAGCCGAAACGTCGAGTAAATTAAATCTATTTTTATTAGTCATTTAATATCTGTTATACCACGAAAAATCCCAACAATATATATATATATATATATATATATATATATATATATATATATATATATATATATATATATATATATACAATGTGTCGCATTTAAGATGAAGACCCCCATATTTCAGCTACTCAAAGGAATATAGATTTGAATTTTCGCACAGTCATAAACGGTGGTGGGTCATATTTTTTAAGATACTTACCTAACTGAATTCTGAATTTTAAATTCGTCCTACTACGAATTGACAAATAGGGCCGATTCTGAATATTTTGTTTCGCGTTAGAGATATCGAAAAACGTTATAAGAAAAAGTTGTTTAGAAATTTTTTTTAGGCCCATAGACCAATTTTCATAACAAAATTCGCATTTTTTAGAATTGATTTACTTTGAAGAATCGAGATAGGAGGTCGGTTAAATTTGAGCAAAGTTACGTGTTTTCAAGCTAATAAATATGAAAGGAAATTTGATGTAGGTATCATATTTTTTCCAAGGCGTTCCTGATGCCAGAGTTGCAACACTAAACTTTTTTTCCTGATTAAAACGATGTATCATAAGATATGATCTTACATGCTTATCCAAATTAAGGAAAAAACCATTCCATAAATTATGGAGCTCCAAAAACGGGTATATATATATATATATATATATATATATATATATATATATATATATATATATATATATATATATATATATATAAGGACCTTCATCCTAAACGTGATACACGGAAAAGTTGAATTGTGTACAATATGACAAATAATTATTATGAAAGGATTAGAAAATTAAATTCACAATGTTTACTATCAAGCAAATAGAATTCAAATAACTGTCAAATGTGATCTCGAATCATAGATATCTTAGAGCATAGATCTGTCATATGTCAGATCTGTCAAACTTGATCAACCATCTTGAATCAAAGTTATCTTTTTTTTTCATTTGAACATTATATTTTTATAATGTTATCATCATGAGTTTGATTTGTTTTCCTTTTAACTTCAACTTACCCCGCTCCGTGTGACAATACACTCATTTTTCTCGGCCTACTTTTTTCAATATAACTCTTAATACTTACGAGGAGTATAAGTAATCCTACTTGCAAAACAACCAGGATGGAACAAAGATACAATTGTCACATGAAGAAAATTAATTGTAATTATTGTGACGATCTCCCCTAACATGTTTCGGTATCTACAATATACCATCGTCTGATACAAAGATTAAAGTGTTACTTTTTGTTACCTGATAACAAAAAAGTGTAAGTCATATTATTATGTATTTAGCTTAGTTGAAATTTGATATATCATTTATATTTATTACGATGTTTGTGAATTTTCATCAAATATCAACCTCTTTTTATACAATATAAAAAGCACTTTCCATCCGTTGCATGAGTTTCACCATATATCAAAATCCCATCAACAAAGTTTCTTGGTTCCAGCTTATTACCAAATGTATCCAAAATTGCATTGACATAGGTATATTTTCGGTTGACCAATCGTATTTCAGACCATTAAAACATTTCGTTGTTTTAAAGTACTATAGTTCCATATGATGTACCACAAGGAAATAAGTTCATTAGTACGGAAAAGATTATGGCAAACATTAATCCATGCATAAAGTGGAAAGCAATTAACATTATATTGAATTCACGTTCGATTCGCCACTTATATATCGCAATATTATGAAACTAGGGAATTAATTAGAGTACCTACATATGCAGCGGAGTCGATAGAGATTTTCGGCAACCCTATATCCTACATAAAGTGAACAAGGAAAATTCTTCAATATTTAAAAAAACTACCAAACAACTTTCCAAGTTTTGATTTTGAATATAGCGAATATCCCGACAAGTATTTATGGATCGCACTCTCTTGAGTATCTCCATAGTTTTTAAAAACGCTACGTCAACCCTTTCGCTCAGGCATTCTTGTTTTTCAAAATAAAAATCTAAAATTAAGAAGACTTACTTTTCAATTTTTTCACAACTTTTTGGTATACTCGAAAAAATTCGGTTATCCATTTTAGGGGGTGTGATATGTACATTATACTGTACATTGTGAGTAAACGGAATATATGACTCAGGCGCGGATCCAGAGGGGGGGGGGACCCCCACCCAAATGGCCCGGGCCCCACCTAATTGTTTTAATTGGAAGCTACTCGATTTACCATTGCCCAAAATACCACTACCTTTTGGCTTTTGAATATATAAAAATTCCCCCCCCCCAAAAGTCGGGCCTGGATCCGCGCCCTGGATCCGCGGCCTGGATCCGCGCCCTATATTGCACATTTTGAATAAGTCGTAGTGTATTTGCGATTTTGTAAAATGAAATGCAATTGAAAAACAACATAAGGTTACAACTGATCATTTATTTGTGTGATATATCAAAAAACCATTTTGTGTTTTTTTTTAAATGCATAAATGTATATTACACTTAATACAAACAAAATTCGTCCTAGATGTACATTCAGGGAATTTGCATCTGGAAGAAAATGATTTTTCATCAAAATTACCTTACATATTTTCATCATCATAATCATTGCTCACTTCTACGCCCCTATCTCCCCACCCGTAATCGTATTCACTAAGCCCTTCAATATCTGATAGGCCCTCCTCAATTAGTTTCAATAGTTGTTATTCAGTTAATGGCACTTTTTGACTCATTTTTCAATTCATACTACTATGAAATAAATCTAATATAACAAGAACTCTAAAGAACGTGGAGTTTTTTTACCATACCTGTCGATTTCCGTTTACTCACAATGTACAATATATTGTACAGTAATATTTACTCCAATATAGAAAAAACAAACTAAATCGTCAGCAAGTTCACTATGAAAGTAACAAATACACGTATTGGTTATTACCAAAATAAATATTGCAGACATGTCACAACATGTTTCAAAACTTGAAGCGCCACCTCATTTCAATATTCTGAAACAACTTCTACAACGCAGTAATAGGATGTTTACAAAATACTTTACTTTGTGAGTAAAGTGAATAGAAGCATACTGCAAATTCGTTAGGATTTACGTAAAGTGATGTACAATATAGTGACACCGTGAACGAAAGGGTTAACGTGTTTTGGAACCTCATACGCCAAAGTTGCAGAGTAGACATTTCATGTCAGGAAGAATGTATTCTCGCGACGGGATTCAGCATTTTCGATCCAAGCGGTTAAATGTTGTTTTTCAATATGATTGGTGGAGGGCGCTCTGGGTTGTTATCCAGATAGTAGTCCCGACCGCGATTTGTATTCGAGAATAATAAGGAATTTGTTAATTCACTCCGAGTTAAATAAGCTGCACTGATGAGATCTAATGAGATCGAAACATAACGAATGTAGATTTCTAGTCTCGGAATACATATAACCAGCTCCCTTGGAAAGTCTTTTATTAAATTGAACATGGTGTACTTGTATATTTTTCATAATTTGACCATAAAAGTGTACTAAAATCTTTTTACAATCTACCGCTACTCACTCATATATAGAATGAAGCTTCATCATTATTTTGAAGTTATTTAAGATATTCTTGCGTAATCACCAAAGTTCCCAGTTAAATCTCCATTTTAAAGCTACAGTTTCACCGGAGGAATATTTTTGTTGCTGTTGCGTGTTTCCGAAAATGTTCCCAAATGTTCCTCAAAATTTCTTTATGTGTCGGCAACAAATGTTGACTGTTTCTACTTGTCACCCTTCAAGATTCCACCGGAGAAACATGTTCCAAAATGTTTTTAAGTGTTCCTTGAATTTCAATATTTTCCGGCAACAAATGTTTACTGTTTCCACTTGTCGCCAGTTTCCAGTTTGAGCGGTAAACTTCAAAAGAATATAGGAAACATTTGTGAAAAAATTCGTGTTGCTATCACAGCGGAAACGTATCGAGAACGCAACTATAGTAAACATTCGTGTCGCAGATTTTCTGTATGCAATGAAGTACGAAAACGAATAAATATATACTTAGCTACGTTTCCACGGGAGGAACATTTTTGTTGCTGTTGCTTGTTTCCGTAATGTTTCTAAATGTTCCTAAATGTTCCATCAAATTTCTTTATTTTTCGGCAACAAATGTTGACTGTTTCTACTAAATAATATGCAACTATTGACAATTTTAATTGCTTCAGTGGAAACAAGAAGTTTACGTATGTTGCCATAAGTTTCTACCCTCAGCAACATAGAGAAACATTCAGCAACAAAATGTTCCTCAGTGGAACTGTAGCTTAAAGGCACTGTTCCGCTGGAGAAACATTGTGGAACATTTTTGGTGTTGTTGCTTGTTTCCGTAAATGTTCCAAAATGTTCCTTAATGTTTCTTAAAATTTCCTTTATGCTCCGGCAACAATTCTACCCAAGGCAACAAGGGACAAACATTAAGCAACAAAATGTTTCTCAATGTTCCTCACGGTGGAACTATAGCTTAAAGGCATTGTTCCGCTGGAGAAACATTGTGGAACATTTTTGTTGCTGTTGCTTGTTTCCGAAAATGTTCCAAAATGTTCCTTAATGTTTCTTAAAATTTCCTTTATGTTCCGGCAACAATTCTACCCATGGCAACAAGAGACAAACATTTAGCAACAAAATCTTCCTCCGGTGGAACAGTGCCTTAACATTCTCTATTCAACAAATCATTTTTGCAGCCATCGATTCGAGATAATAAAACATTAATTATTAGAATGATTAATGACAAAGATGAAGTTTGAGAATTATTCATAATAGTTACTTTTTCTCACTTTTATATCTAAGAATGTCGACTAGACGAATAATTGATGTAACAATCCCTATAATTTGAATTAATATGAATAATCGAGCTGGTGAGTCCCTCGAGATTTTCGAAATGATACGGTAAAACTTCTTGCCGGAATTAAATATCCCTTGCAACAAATGATGATGATATGTATCCATTCATTCATTTCGAACTTGTAGCGTACATCCTGCGCGTATATGAATGTTGGCAATAATGAGGCTATAAGTCGTTGCCAATTGCACAATTACTCCATATAATTGGAAACTTTCAGACGTCGAACTGAGAATAAGTAAGAAAAATTATATTCATTTTATCTGAAATGATAGGAGGTAATACATTAATTGAAAGGATTGTTATATTAAAATGCTGCATAAGTAAAAACTATGAGTTTATCGAAT
Source organism: Cynegetis impunctata (assembly GCA_030704885.1). Lineage (NCBI taxonomy): Eukaryota > Metazoa > Arthropoda > Insecta > Coleoptera > Coccinellidae > Cynegetis > Cynegetis impunctata. The sequence continues at coordinate 145,777 of JARQZK010003763.1, forward strand.
TGGTATGAAACAACCTGAAGAAATAACCAGAGTTACAGAGATTCAATCGAGCACTTAAAAAGTTTTCAAAAAGAGGATACTAGTCTATTAGATTAATTTTTGTTAGTCTTTTTCTCTCAGAAAATAATGGACGATTGCACTGTATTGAAAGTCGACAGTGAGGCGTGTAAGTTGTTTTTAAATCTATTTTATACCTCCTGAGACATAATTTATATATATATATATATATATATATATATATATATATATTTATATATATATATATATATATATATATATATATATATATATATATATATATATATATATATATATATATATATATATATATATATATATTTAAACAAATTTCCTCAAAGGTTTTAGGTTCTCGGCAAAGGAAGGGGGCAGTTATTAAAATCGACTCATCGTCAATAAAATTCTATATATTTCGGACCCAAAAATGCGGTCCTTCCTCAGGAATTACTGAAAAACCAATTTCAACTTTACAATCAAAGAAAAAAACACTTGAACAATAACTTACATCTGACAAAGTCAATAAATTAACAAAAACGACATTTATAAAATTGGTTATCTACCAACAACGAAGGTTGCAATGCATTTTTAACAAAAATATGTATGCACGAGCATGGTTGAAACAGTCAACAATGAGTGAGTGATCATAGGTTAAGTACACAGAACATCAGCAACCAGTGTAAAACAATACAAACGTCAAAAAACTTAAAATGAAAAAGTCAACGGTCTCGACAATTCGAACCATCAACCAATTGGATTGTCATTGGATAGATTCCTGGGGAAGGACCGCATTTTTGACAGCAACCTTTGAGGAAAGGACCCCGCACATTTAGTTAGAAAAATATTTTAAATAAAATATTATTAAATTATGGCAATACTCCTCATGACTTAACATCGCAGATATGGGTTTATATATATATATATATATATATATATATATATATATATATATATATATATATATATATATATATATATATAAATATAAATGAAAATCAATTTACTTTGTTTTTTATCACTATTTTTATTAAATTGTTTGCGACTGCAGTTTCGGAGTGGGTACAACATTTTCAAACGAATGAACATTTTTGCATTGTAGATTGTTAGTTATATTAGGCAGGAAGGGGATGAAAGATTATAATTGCTGGGATTTTCGAATTTTAACCTATGTAAATGAAGGTCTTGCTAACAACATAAACTTATTCTAGAAAACATCAAATAATTGGGGATTCTGTACATGTGTTTGGTCATTCAACAAATTGACTGAGTTATCTTTATTATATTTATATATTTATATGGATTCTAAAATACATAGTTTCTTACTTTTTGTAAATGTGTGACCTGAATCTAGGAAGTGTTTTGCAAAATTTGAATTTTCTTTATTTAATCTAAAAGAATGATGCTGTTCTTTAAATCGAGTAGCAAAATTTCTGCCTGTTTGTCCTACGCGATATGTTTGCTTCTCGATAAAAAGAGTATCAAAATTTTTTAGATTGAATAAAGGAAATTCAAATTTTGCGAAACACTTTCTAGATTCAGGTCACACATTTCCAGATATGAATAATATCAAAATTTTACATACAACTCCGAAAAGTAAGAAACTGTGTATTTTAGAATCCATAGAAATATATAAATATAATAAAAATAACTCAGTCAATTAGTTAAATGATCAAACAGATTTACAAAATTCCTTATTATTTGATGTCTTCATGAATAAATTTATGTTGTTAGCAATACCTTCATTTACATGGGTTGAGATTCGAAATTCCCAGCTAATATAATCTTTTACACCCCTTCTTTTATATACCTATCTGCCTATTATTAATAACACTGTACAATGCAAAAATGTTCATTATCTTGATAATGTAGTACTAGGAAACTGCAGTTGCAAACAATTCAATAAGAATAGTGATAAAAAAAGTGAATTGTTTCTCATTTATACATAAAAATGTATTATCACAAAGTAACGGACAAATGCATCCAGTATATGTATATATATATATATATATATATATATATATATATATATATATATATATATATATATATATATATATATATATGAAGTATAAACTTTAAAATAAAAAACACTTGGCTTATGTTTCGCAATATAACAAATATTTAGATACTATATTTAGCAGTAACGAAAAGTCGACATGACCTGAAATGTGGTATCTATAGTTTTTCTTGAAGCAGAAAATATCTATGAGTATAAAACAATTCTTGAAAATTTTTGTAATTTAAATGAGTTTTCTATAATCAAGAATAAACCAACGAAATATGAGGTATAATTACTTCTGCTTCGAAGGATACTCTTTCAATCTTAAACATAGTGAAATATATATATATATATATATATATATATATATATATATATATATATATTACTATGTGATAATCATGCGGAAACTCAACTGTTGAAAACGAAAAATTTTCGAATAATTAAACTCTATTAAAGTAATTCATTGTGCAATTGGTGGTACATCCTCTTCATCAAGTAAAAAGATCACCAGTTATACAAGTTCAAGGCTGAAATATTCCAGCAAATTGTACAAATAAATACACGGGTACACATTTTATGCACTTACAGTCATAATATAAAATCGCAGTTTAATAATCCTTGCATTGCGTGTCGAATGGATTATCGAACTTGATTACAAATGACAAGTAATGGTTATAAGTGACTTAGGATAACGTATGGTGGAGGCAAAAGAAGGAATTGCTTACCGTTGAATATAGAATAAAAATATTTAATAGCATTACGACATAAGTAGGATTAGGATTGTAGCTCTGAATATATGCAGAACGTCGTTGGGAACAAAGTATGAGTCACATTTATTATGTTGATTCAGATGCGTTCGGATCCACTTCAGTATATTGAATGCTAGCGGCCCGCCCCGGCCTTGCGTGGGTATTTAACAAAAAGTTCAAAATTAAAAATTACAATACACATATATAAACCCTTCTGCTGCCTAGCTAGTCGAGCAGGGTGAGCGGCTACCACGCAACTTTTTTCAAATACTTACATTTTTATACTCGTGATATCTTTCGATTGGAATATCCGAATTGAATAAATCAAGAAGTTATATAAAGGTATTTAATATAAAGTAATTTATTTTCATAAGGATTGATACCGAGATACAAATAAACAGCTTTTTCTTGCGGTGGCGTTTCAATTAAATTTTCAAAATAAAAGAACACTTATTGTGGCATAACTATAATAGACATATTATGCTGTCGTGACACTTTGTAAATAATAATGTTCTGCAAAGTCGTAGTACATTATTTTATTCTATCATCAATAAATTTCGCAGCGCAGGCGATGTAATAGTTATTTTCCTAACAAGTGCGGAAAGAGATATTTTCCCGCACTCAACTGCTTACCCGAACTCCGCTTCGCGTCGTTCGGGTAACGGCAGTTTCGTGCGGGAAAGACTCTTTCCGCACGAGTTAGGAACAATATTTTTTCTACAAGCGCTTATTTTAATGGAGATTTTAACACACTGATGAAATTCGATTTGATATATTCAAATAATTTCATACTAATGACATATTATGTTAATTCACATGTCGTTTCCATAGTAACGTCGTCGGTGGCGTTCGGTGCATAGAGACATATCATTATTCAGTTTATTCTCTAATAAAAGCGTGCGGGAAAAATCCCTGCTATTCCATTACCGCACGCAAACGTGTGCGGATATGGAATAGCAGGGGTTTTTCCCGCACTGTTTGGCAATGTGACTCTTTACGAATTGAAATGCGTGCGGGAAAAGGGTTGAAAGCGCACGCTTGTAGAAAAAGAGTATTTTAGGTATTTTTTTACACCTTGGAGTAAATTATTGGAGTTTCAGTAAGGATCCTTAATTTTTTTGAAAATATAATATAGCCTATGTCACCCGGGGAAAGTGTAGCTTCCCAACATTGAATGAATTTTTCAAATCAGTTTAGTAGTAAAGAAACAAATAATCAAATATTTCCTCTTCATAATATAAAGTATAGATTTCATATTAGAATTATATTTTTGAAATGATTCGTAGGTAGTAGCTTCAAATTCTGAATGATAAACAGATGCGATAATCTGGATTATGAATAATTTACTGAAACAGCTATTATCTCCTCTTATGCTTTCTATCATTATTGAATGCGATACCAAGAATCATTGTGATACTTTCAGGTCGATATAAATAACACATAATGGGATATCATAAAAATCTTCAGGATATTATAGTGTAATTTATTAATCCATCTGTAAGATACTTCATTGAATAGAAAGTTTCAAATTAGAAGTGACATTACTAGTTCCAGCTGTCTTAGTAGAAAAATATCAAGAGTATATCAAATCAATCGTTAAAAATACTCTTTTCCACTCGGGTCAAATCGGAGTCAATACTGAGATTTAAAAAAAAGCATTTAACAACAGGTGTACCCAGTTACAGGAAATGTTAATATAAATTATATACTATCTTCTAAGCGACAGCAAATAAGTATCTCGTAATAAATGATAAATGAAAAATATACTTAATTACCAAATATTAATACACGTGAAATCCAAAAAAAAAAGTATTCAAATAGAATTGACTAACATTATCCTAACGTAACAATACAACACGATTATTATATGTTATTAACCATACATGACATAACAGCGCTCAAAGAGTCAAAATGAATATCACACACCCTACAAATTTTGTTGAAGCTATTGCACATAAAATTTACAGGTGATCGTATCATAACATTTGTTCGCGATGCTTCACAATAAAATTTCAAACATTGTCGGCCTCCGATTCTAGGTACTTGGAAATTTATATCGTTTAGAAGAACACTACTAATTGTCTTAGTAGAAAAATATCAAGAGTATATCAAATCAATCGTTAAAAATATTCTTTTCCACTCTGTTCAAATCTGAGTCAATACTGAGATAGAATATAGACTAACTGAGATTGAATTCTCACACCTGGTGAAACAACATAAAAAATAAAGTTTGAACTTTAAAATAAAACACACTTGGCTTAAGTTTCACTATATAAAAATATTTAGATACTGTATTTAGCAGTAAAGGATAGTCGACATGTTTCGAGTTATGAATTCATTATCAAGACTGAGTCTTGATAATGAATTTAATGAATACTTCATTGAAAAATGAAATTTACTCATAGAGAAATTGAAAGATATTTTTCGGTGGATTCGTTCAAATTGAACACCGACAAAAGTGTAAAGTTAGTGTTTGGAAGCAAAGACAGCCAAATTAGTGCGAAATTCTGAGGGATCTAAGACAAAAAAATGAATTGGGTTGCATATATTGATTATGTTTGCCTTAGCTATCAAAAACATGGAGAGTTTTCATCCTACAAAAAAAAAGTAATACTAATTATGTATGGGGTGGGTAGTGGAGATTCGTGCGAACCATCTTTTATGGAGTACTTACTTTACCATTGCTTTTAAACAAGGAATATCTAAAAAATGCTTATGAGAATAAAATCAGAATGCAAAAAATGGGATCATCTATTCAATACGAGACACAAAAATGATTGCACAGGCGAAACTATACCTACACAGGGCCTACTGGAGCATAAAAATGAACAAAAAATTACCAGTTGCACTAGTGAAAAGTGCTTTTTACTGTGTAGAGGAGTTTTTGTCTTTCAATTTACTATTATATATTTAATTGACGTTGAATTTGTTTCAGTAAATATGATCGTAAATATATTATATATCTACCTCAACAAACGCTCTTGAGAGACATATTAACATAATCCCACTGCTTTTTTTTCAGAGGACATACCTACTCTTATAAGTTAACTATGGCTACTAAAATCAATTAGAGCAAACTTAAGCGAATGGCATGGCAAACCATGACTAATACAGTTGATTTTAAGGATTTTTCGAAAAATACACCAGGGATACCATACTTAGCCAAGACTCTTCATCAATATACTTTCTCATATTAGAGGTATTAGGTATCTACATGCCGACTCAACAACATTCGGAGAAGTATGTTCACTTTGAAATAACAAAAATTCTATTTTGGACTTGCTTATCATCTTATTTCATGAATTTTCAGTATGAATGTAGGGATCTCTTAGATGCTAGCTCATTTGACGTCTTCCTTCAGTTTATTTGAAGAATTTTTTCAGCTTCAGTATTTTGAGGAGAATGATGCTATTGAAGAATATTTTTCTGTATTTGTCAACTGAATACTTCGTATTGACTCCCCTCAGAAATTGGTATGAAAAAATAAGTGGTCAGATCCAGAAAACGAGTAACCAAGTATCAGATTAACTGGAGATGACATATTGCAAAATGACATTTTACAATCAGATATTGGGATAAATACAACGGTAACATCTAGGGTTGCCAACCCTCCCGGATTGCCGGGAGACTTCGGTAATAATGGATAACCTCCCGAGCTCCCGGGTTGCAATAATTTCTCCGGTTTTTCTAAAATTATACGCAACCGTCGCTCTAACAAACTTCATTAATGATTATGATTTTGTAGTGAAGAGCCGTCAAATATTAGATGCTCGAAAAGTAAATAGAAATTCAATATTCATCGGCATTTTCTTACCCCCCCCCCTAGCCGACTTCTTAGAATTCTCCCATGCTGGTCTTTTTGGGTGTAGGCAACGGCAACCCAAGTAACATCATAAGAGGGCTAACGAAGAGGAACACAGAAGATGTAGTCATAATAATGACACCAAGCTCCATAATTGCGATACCTTCAGTACTAATTTAAGGACAATCGCAATGCTGTTAATTGGGTTCTATCAATTTCTTATTCAACTGCTGAGTCTTCATGAAATATTTATGCTTTACAGCATCGTTGATTGCCTTAAATGCACTGACTGACCAAACAACAATGTAAGAATTCATTAAATAGAAATATGCCAAAGATAAGGGAGATTTATAGTTTCGTTTAGACTACCACAAATCGAATCGAACTTTCTCACAACAGAGAAATTTTTGCCTATACTAAATTTAATTCGAAAGACCACGTTTACTAACTATCGTTCAATAAAAGGATAAAACTTGCAAAATTGAAAGTGAATTCAGAGTTACGGTAAATAATCATGATATTTCCATGAAAAATGAATGCATCAATTAATTATAATTATTAATATAAATGGAGGAAATAAGTACTTCATAGGCGGAAATAGGATCGACAAATATTCATGGCTGATATTCTCTATCCTGAATTGGGAGATATTTCATATTTTACTAATGGAGATATGTTCATAGTAATTTGTTGGATAGGAGGATTATTAGTGGAATGAACTTGAAATTAGATCGATAATATGGAGAAATGTTTTCCGTTTTTGTAGAAGAAAGCATCTCAACGAATTAGTGTGTCTAATTAATATTTTGAGGCCTCGGTAACACAACGGTAAAGTTTGTCGTTTGTATAACGAGGATTGTGGGTTCAAGTCCCTCCTTCCTCTTGGGTGTTATGTAGTTGGAAAATTTGTATACATACATGTCGAGTAATGATATAGATTTAAGCCCATTCGGAATCGGCTGTAAACTGTAGGTTAATTTACAGAAAATATAACAAAATTATTATCTATGATAATTTGGCTTTTTTTATATGAGAGATATAGTGCAATGGAAAGAACGTCGTGAGCAGCAGAGGTCCATCAATTATTGATTCCCTAAGTCAAAAAGGACACCCTAATATCATCTCAATTTATGTACAAAACCTGTGTAGGTCATTAAAAACCACAAAAAACCATGAAATATCTACATTAAAATGGCGGCGGTTGAGGAAAAGACTTGAGCTGTGGAGGTACACAAATACTTTTGAAACAACAAAAAACATGAAGTCTCCACATAAAAATGGTGTCGGTAAGAGAAAATAGTTCACATCGCCAAAAGACACTTTCCTAATCTACTTTCCCAAATTTTCAATATTCGAACTAAATGAGAATGGTTTGGGATGAAAAAATATTTCAGAGACTGTTTTCAGCTGTATACAAGCAGATCTAGAAAGCTTAATTTAGGATATGTCATTCATAATTAATTTTCAAACTTTTTGTCCGCTGAAGATGCTGAAATGTACCAAGAAAAAAATATATATTTACATATATCCATAATTTATATTATATATATATATATATATATATATATATATATATATATATATATATATATATATATATTAGTTTAAGAGCTAGCTTTCCGCAGACTTACGGTATAGTAGCAACGTCCTTCTTAATGCTAGGTATACTATTTCACCTGCCGTGGGTGAAGTGGGGATTCACTATTCCCATCAAAGGTTCCTTTGGACGTGTCCATAAGTCGAAAAACATCAAAATTGACTCTGAGAACGTGATCGCAGAATGTCTGCCGTTTTGATATCTTAAAATATATAATTTTTTTCATGTAAAAACTTAATGGCAGTCACTTCCTACCGGTTCCTACTATAATTTATAGAATTTCAAAGTTGCCAAATTTTGACAACTTTGCGTTATTTCAGCAAAGTTAAAAATGATGTATGTCATTCATAATATTATTACATACACATATTCAAAAAAACCAGACAGATAGGTTGGTTCTGACATCCAGACACATAATACTTTCTCAGTCCTGCTAATAGTAGAAACCGGAAGAAGTGTCAGCCATTAAATTTTTACATTAAAAAAATTATATATTTTAAGATATTGAAACGGCAGACATTCTGCGATCACGTTTTCAGAGTCAATTTTGATGTTTTTCGACTTCTGGGCACGTCCAGAGGAACCCTTGATGGGAATAGTGAATCCCCACTTCACCTACGACAGGTGAAATAGTATACCTAGCATTTCGCCACGACATTAGTGGCTTTATCAAAACTTAGCCTGTTATTGCTAATAATTATCAAGAGATTATATATATATATATATATATATATATATATATATATATATATATATATATATATATATATATATATATATATATATATATATATATAATCTATTATTCTCCCAAGTTGAACTGTCAATCTTTTTGTATTCATATTCTAGGTTTGCAATTCACATAAAAAAATCTATGCATATTGTCTCCACTTGATTATCGTCAAATGAGCGTAAAATAATTGATAAACAAAACAGTTCTACTTTTGTTAACCAGAACCCAAAAGAAAATAAGAAGTTTATCAACAATGATCATAGTCCAAAGTATTTCTCAAGTCATATGGATCATTGTCATTTGAAACCGTCCTCATTGTTTGTAGTGATTTCTCCTAAATTACCGTATTCAAGCGAATTTCGCATAAAAAGAAGCAACATCTCCAGTTTAATTAGAATAACAATTACCATATTCTTTTGAAGATGTTTATCAGCCTATTGAATTTCACTTTCTCTGGGGAAATAACGAATTGAGAAACAACTTATGCTTCGTTGGATAGTATCTCAGAGTTAGTTTGGTTGAGATTGAAAGAATATATAATTTCGACCATTTTTAAGTAAACACAGTTATATTCTTATGAATTTAATTGAAAAATCAGAAGAGTTACAAATTAATTTCCTTCACAGTGTACCCAAATGCATTTTTAATGTTATTTTCCCCGAAAATAATGAACTATTCCACTGCTTCAGAAGTCAACAGTGAAATGCAGACCTGGTTCTCAAATCCGTTTCAGAACTCCTAAATCTTGATTTTTTACATTTCGATATATATATATATATATATATATATATATATATATATATATATATATATATATATATATATATATATATATATATATATATATATATATATAAATATAATATAATATATATATATATATATATATATATATATATATATATGTATATATATATATATATATATATAATATATAAATATATATATATATATATATGAAATATATGTATATATATATATATATATATATATATATATATATATATATATAGGTATATATTATGAATACATATATATATATACATACATATATATATACCTATAGATATATAATATTATTTAAAAAAACTCTATCGCAGCGAGCTGCATTAGAAGAGCAGGTTTTCATAACGTATCCAGTTTTAAAAATATAACTAAACTACGTGCTTACAAACTTTCAACCCTATTTCTATAAAATTGCGCCCTCTATCGTGTAAACAAGATTTATTTCCTCCTTCGGGGGGGTCAACCCTCCAACCAATTCATATAGAAATGAATACATAAACAAGGTTCATGTCCCTGGGAGGTCAATCCCCCAACCAATTCGCATTCAAACTTATCTCAATCAATATATCATACGAAACAACCTTCTCACAAACTTTCAATCCTATTGCTCCAAAATTACGCCCTTTATCATGTAAACAAGATTTATTTCTTCCCTCAGGGGGTCAACCCCCCAACTATTTCGAACCAAAACCAATCCCATCCAAGATATCATATAAAACTACCTAGATACAAACTTTCAATCATATTGCTACAAAATTGCGCCTTCTGTCGTGTAAAAATTATTTGCCCCCCAGGGGGGTCAACCCCACAACCAATTCGAACCAAAAATAATCTCATCCAAGATATCATACGAAGCTACCTATTTACAAATTTTCAACCCTATTGCTTCAAAATTGCACCCGTTATCGTGGTAAACAACGCTAGAATACATAAGCACATACATACATACGAACATATATATATATATATATATATATATATATATATATATATATATATATATATATATATATATATATTATAATATAATATATATATATATATATATATATATATATAAAATATATATATATCAAGTGACCATCTGTCAAAGTTTGACATAGAGCTTGTAGAACACCCTGTATATATATATATATATATATATATATATATATATATATAGGGTGTTCTACAAGCTCTATGACAAACTTTGACAGATGGTAGGTCACTTGATTTTAAACATTTTTCTTTTTAAACATGGGTCCGATTCGTTTTTGTTTAGAAGTTACAAGCATTTGAAGAATTGTAATTTTTGCAGTCAACCAGGAAGTGACAGAAAGTCACTTAGCATGTTAAACAATGCACACTTATAAAATATACACCTGCTTCAATAAAAAACGTAGGCATTTATTCTCCACTGAGGAATATGCAGATATTGTGTTTGTATATGGGTATGCACTTATGCAGCTAGCCAAATAAGAAATGATCCAAATCTCATTCTTCGAATGACCGAATCTTCAGTTCGTCGATGTGAATCTTGCATTCAAGCTGAGGGTGGACATTTTTTATAGTCTTTAGTTTTGTGATTATCATTTAATTTGAATTTTTATTATTAATTGTTAATATAGTTTGAATGCTTGTAACTTCTAAACAAAAACGAATCGGACACATGTTTATTAAAAAAAATATATTCAAAATCAAGCAACCTACCTTCTGTCAAAGTTTGTCATAGAGCTTGTAAAACACCCTGTATATATAGATATATGAAATTGAGTTTATGGTGCCAAGCATCATAAAAAGTCATGAAACGAAAAACTATCTTGGTCCTAGGTCAAACTTTGCTAATCGCACCCATTTTGATAAGGTTTTCAAAGTGAAAACCTGCTGAAAATAGTAATCCCCATGGGCTCTCTGGGTGGATATTGTCGTATCGAAATAAAATCCTGTTGAAATAAAAGGGCTTTTTATGGCAGTCAATTGTTAATTGTAATAATTAAATATCCGGGTGTTGATGCTACTGTTATGATTTTTGCCATTTGGAAAAACTGAAGCATTTAGAACTCAGTTGAATAGAAATGGACTTTTTAAATGAAATTATTATTATTATTCGATGTTTCCTTCTATACCTTCCGGTACTGCATGAGAGTTATGAAAAACTGTTGGGTTGGCGAGTACAATGACCACAAGTGAACTCTGGTAACTCAGACTTCGGCATAGTACAATCTATCACCTTCGTTATCTATTACAGACAAGATACTTTATACGCGCAGAACTTGACCTATTCAGATCGGTCATTGCGATTTTGCCCCCTCGAATGTGCTTGCTTTGTACCTACTGGTGTATTGAACTATATAATCGAGTACAGATTTCCGTTTATTTCCTCCTTTATTTAAAAATTCATGTCATTCGTTCAACCATGATCAGTTTCAATTTTACAGGAAATCTGATTAAAGTCCAATTGATAAATATTATATAATTTCGTTTATATAATTTTCAATAAAATTTTCAATTTTACACTACATCCTTTCCAACACAAAATGGCAGCTTTCAATAGTATGGTACATCGTTTAGTAAATATTCCACTTTCAAATGCCAATTTTAACATCGAGAAAAATATAATTAAACAAATTGCCGTAAATAATAATTATGATCCCAATATTATAGACAATATGATAGATAAAAAGTTTTTCAAAAATGCGATTAACCAGGTGTACCCCCTTACTAAAAATAATATCAAATACAACAGCCTCACTTTCATCGGAAATTCAAGTAAAAAACTTAAATCTCTCTTATCTAAGCACAACATTAACATTGCTTATCGTACCGGTAATAATTTAGGAAATCATATAAAAAATAATAAATCCAAAGTTCATAAAGATAATAAATCGGGAGTTTATAAAATTAATTGTGGCGATTGTGATAAGTTTTACATTGGTAGAACTTTCAGAAGTTTTCAAACTAGAATTTCAGAACACAAACGAAGCTTTGTTAATCAGAAGTCGGATTCACATTATGCAAACCATTTAATCCAAGAAAATCACACATTCAATTTCGATTTTAAAATATTAAATACTGAAAGTAAGGGAATTAAACTTAATTTTTTAGAATCATTACAGATAAATAAATACAAGCATTCCGGTCTCCTATTGAATAGCCAAATCGATCATACTTCAAGCCCCTTTCTTAATCTTTTCAAAATTACCGAACTACCTGACTAGCAGTTCAGAATTGGTTTTTCCTTTTCTAATAATTATTTGTAACCATCTTTGTATTTACCCCTTCTACATAATTTGCATTTCTTGTTTTCGATATAACAGAGAATCATAGTTAGTTTGCCATTAGCATCTGAAGAAGGTGAAGTTCCACCGAAACGTGCGTCATGCGTTATTTCTTATAATAAATGTGTAAATTGTTATTTTTAACCATTGTTTTAATATAAAAATAATTAATCTCTGGGATCTTGGACTATTAGCAGAGCAAAATTTTCAATTGATTCTACAACCTCCTTTTAATAAAAGAACTTTTTTCGTATTGCGCATAAATGTTCGCAATTTTATGTCATTAGGTAAAATCAGCCCACTTTTCATAAAAAGAGTAAATAGTGAATGCTAATTATAACAGTCGTCTAAAATCAACGGAACGGTTCGCGATTTGCTTCAGTGGGTCTTGAGGTAATTAAGGAAGCAAACAGTTAAAATGATTGTCAACGTTTCGGTTACTCTACACCAAGCATCTAAATGCTTGACGAAGTATAAAATATTCAAATCAGTTCAAGCCGATTAGTTCACGAAATGTTTCTAACGGAAAATTTTCTCTCAAACGCGTTGTTCGATAAAGATCAATTATTCCTACTAGAAATCCTAATACTACATTTCAACATGTTTCTCTAGTACTATAAAGTGAATATTAATATATCCTAATACAATAGTATTATTTATCCTCAAAGCGGTGAATCTAGATAGTACCTAACAAATGGTTGAAACAATTGCTGGTATTGGTTTGATATTATTTGATATTCTTTTGTTTTTATATAGGTAGGTATATAGACATTCGTTGATAAAATAATATAGGTTCTTGATTTTCACTAAAAATTATAATATATTCTTGGTATTTTAGTTTCAAGATGGTATCCAGAATATTATATAATAGACCATACAGTTGAGATAATCAATTGACAATAATTCCAAAAGTTTTCAAACTTTAATGTAGGGTAGGGAAAGAGATAAAAACAAACTATGAAATTTTGCAACCTTTTCCGGAATCCGGTAACATCCGAACATTATTAAATTTGCATTAAATGATTATTTACTGAATTCTTGCGAAAAAAATTCCAAAAGTTCTGCAAACTTGGAATCGTGTTATTTCATGTCAAGTATCAAATTTGCAACCAATTTAACAGTACGGAACATTTTTTTCAATTCAAAATTAACGTTTTTCTTTGATAAACTGACCAAAAAAAAATTCCAAAAGTTCTGGAAACTTGATAGATAATTCGGAAAAATATACCGAACAGCTGTATAAATTTGCAACCTTTTACGTTGACCGGAACATGTTTATTTATAGTTTTTTTAATTAAGGTAAGGTGGGGCAAGTGCGTTTTCGGGGTAAGTGCATAGTAGCCCTCTTCTGTCCTGTTAAGCTTGAGTCAGAGAGCTACCATCTGTGCGAACTTTTTAACCATAAAAACTTTGCCAGTAGAGGCGCTCCAGGGCAGGGCGCTTCAGTATTGGCGCGGTTTCAAAGTGACCATGTGGTTTAGTCTCGTGTGTCAAGTTGGAAGGAGTCTAGGACATCTCAGTTGATCCACCACATTTTACAATTTTTTGCATATTTCTCATACTAAGTACATACGTTAAATATTGTAGTTCTAGAATAAAACTTGAATTTAATTATATTTGTTCATTTCACCTGAGTTAGGCTGTACTCTGCACTTACCTCAAAAAATTGAGGTGTCGGGGCAAGTGCGCTAGTCAACAGTGGGACAAGTGCAGGATGCTACGCACTTGCCCCCTCACGATTTTTATTTAAGAAAAATGGAAGAAGAAGAAAGAGCAGAGAGAAGATGCTAAGACTTTAAAAAAGTTAATGACATGGCTGTTGGTGACTGGGTCATCGTTCAATTTTTGGGCAAGAAAACGATCAATGAATTTGATAAAGATGAGCCAATGATATCACCAAAAGTTGGTAGGCGAGGGGAAGCTATTTTTAATATTGATGTATCTAGTTGCAACATTCAGTGATGAATATTGTTTTACTTATTTCCTAGTTACGTAAAAGTACCAAAAATTTTTTTTTTATTGTTGTATTGTAGAATTTTGAATTTTTACATAATTCTGATACCCTTTTGTGAGGAAAAGTCTTGCGATGTTGTTGAATTTTTATAGTATAATGTTTCAGTTGTTCAATGGAAATTAATATATAACGTTGATCACATTTTTAAATTGATTTTTTTCTAACCACCCAGTAAATTTATGTTCGACAAGCTGTCAAACTCTGTATCTCAGAGAGTTATGCTCCGATTTGCAAAAATTCAAAACCCATTCAAACATCAGGAATCGAACTATCTGGCACTTGCCCCGTCGTGCACTAATTAGTCTTTGTAACGTTTCGAAGGCTGGGTTATGCACTTGCCCCATTTTATGGGGCAAGTGCATACTAGGGACCTTTTTTTTCTTTTCGTTTATGAAACATGTAAATTTCGATTTTTCGCGGAATCCTATGACACAGAACAATACAGAAGTGGTAGAAGTTTCTTTTGCAAAACTTATAATCTCTCTAGCATAAAAAGTAGATTTTATGTAGCTGTTTAAAGGTGAACTCGACAAAATGTATAGCGCACTTGCCCCACCTTAACTTAGTGGTAATTTTTTCGGGCAAGATGATTTCGAACAAAACTTTTGAAACTTGGTTGCGAATTCAGAAAACATTTATTCTGATGCATTTGCAAATTTGCAACTTTGTACGCAGTTCAGAACATTATGCAATTTGCAAAAATCCAAATATCAAATTTTTGCAAATTGCA